>JAAEAF010011712.1:0-30228 GCA_011037195.1 Triatoma infestans | reverse complement strand
TTAGACTTTTTTATTAAATTTTATGACTATTAATTTTATATAATATGTTAAGCAATATTCTGCAGTTCATTTACTTTGTTCAATGGGAAGTATAGTTTATTGAGATTGTGATTAAAATCTGAGCGGGATTATCTTCGTAGTAAAGGCCTTTTTTTTCCTTCCTAAACTTCAAAGCAAGATTTCATTGGGATTGTGATTTGTATGTTGGACAAATATTTATCTATCATTACTTTTTCTTCCTGTTCCTGCCACTTTTCAGCGCATATATCATCAACTCTTTACAACCAGAATTTTTATTATGGAATGGCAGACATGCCCAGGTGTTCCATTCCCTTTGATCCTATTCTATCTCATCCGATATTGATTAACGAACAAAAAATCTGGTATGAAACACTCACACAACATTCTCCTCTTACTCCTGTTTTTAAAACTAACCTCTTACTCCTGTTTATAATTGACTAATGTTATAGTTAGTGTACCAAAATCTAACGAAATTTGTCGAAAACTGACAAAACTGTTCAGTAAATGCGCACTTCCGGTTTAATAATTTTCTTAGAACTTGGAATTTTGGCCATCTATTTATTTCTAATTAATTTTGTTTGGATGATAGAATTGTATAATCAACTATGATACCACTTAAGAAGAAGCTGTAACCCCACCCCTCCCGTAAAAGTGTCCTTAAATGAATTTTCCCAGAGAAATATTTTAAATAAATGATGTAGATCTTTGCATGTTTAGTTTATATAGGAAGTTTCAAGAAAATCGTCGTAGCCATTTTAAAGAAAATCGCGAAAAAGTGAAAAAAATCATTTAGTAAAGTGTTAAAACAAACGCACTTCCCCGGTTATCCGATTTTTTTTTTTCAAACTCGGAATTTCAACAACATATTTAATTCTAATTAACATTATTTAGATGACAGAATTGTCTAATAAACTGAAATAGCAGTTAAGATGAAAAACTAACCCCACTCCCACCCCCATAAGTGCCCTTAAATGAATTTTCCTGGAGAAATGTTTCAAATAAAAGTTGCAGCTCATTGTATGTGTAGTTGATATGCCAAGCTTAAAGAAAATCGTCGGAGCCATTTTTGAGTAAATCGCAAAGACGTAAAAAAAACAACTAGTAAAGTGGTACTTCCGGTTGAAGAATTTTAACAGATAACGCACCGTAAGATCCCATGGTGATACCTAAACGTAATATCAAGTTTCAACTTTCTACTGAAAACGTTTTGTATTTTTTAACTATGCTGTTCATATCGAAAATTTGACACGATTACAATACTTCCTCTTACTAGGTATTAGTAAGAGGAAGTAAAAAAAGAACAAAATAATTAATTTAAAATTCAGTTTGAAAGTAGATAACGCTACATTTAGGTAGCACATTGAGCTTGGCTATATATGTTTAAGCAAATAATGTTTGTTCAATATAATGACACTGTTATTTGGAGTGCTATGTAATGATCTAGCTGCGTGAGCTCCTCAATATTTAATGTTATGGCAATGAGTAAAATTTGTCATTTCTCGAGTATATATAATAATTGTAATTAACTGACTAGTAAGAGCAAATCGTGTTGAGTATTTCACAGCAGATTTTTAAGTTAGTAACCAAAGAAATCTAAACAATCTTACAAAAAAAAATTAAAAAAAAAATCCAGAAGTATAGATAAAGTTACCTTTTTCAGGTAATTTTAGGTGGTGCAGGTGTATTTATTTACCTGGTGATGTTAACAAATCTCTGGTTCCACCTGTTTCTCTAAAGACTTTTTGGTAGATTTCTTGCTGTTGATATTTTTATCTTAATCATCACTGATTATGATAACTTATTTTTTTATTTTTATTTTATAGAAATGGTAATTTTTACTTTCTCTTACTCCTATTAAGAGGAAGTATTGTAATCGTGTCAAATTTTTGATATCTAGTTTTCAACGGAAATATCCGTTTTGAGGTCTCCTGAGTCTAAAAAAGTGGTTTTTAGCAAATGGTCAGTGTGTGTGTGTGTGTGTGTGTCCGTCCGTATGTTGATGAACAGCGTAGCTCAAAAACGAAAAACCGTAGAAAGTTGATACTAGATATTCCGTTTAAGTATCACCATGGGATCTGACAGTACGTTATCTGTCAAAATTTCTCAACCGGAAGTACCACTTTACTAGTTTTTTTTTTTACGTTTTTCGATTTTCTCAAAAATGGGACCGACGATTTTCTTTAAACTAGGTATATCCATACCTACAAAGAGCTACAACTTTTATTTGAAACATTTCTCTGGGAAAATTCATTTAAGGGCACTTCCGGGGAAGGGGTGGAGTTAGGTTTTTATCTAAAGTGCTATTTCAGTTTATTAGACAATTCTGCCTTCTTAATAATGTTAATTAGAATTAAATATGTTGTTGAAATTCCGAGTTTGAAAAAAATCGGATAACCGGAAGTGCGTTTGTTTTGACACTTTACTTAATGATTTTTTTCACTTTTTCGCAATTTTCTCACAAATGGTTCCGACAATTTTCTAGAAACTTTATATGTAAAGTAAAAATCTACAAGTAAAAAGATCTGCAACTTTTATTTAAAACATTTTTCTGGGAAAATTCATTTAAGGGCACTTTTAGGTGAGGGGTTGGTGTTACAGCTTTTCCTAAAGTGGTATCATAGTTGTTATACAACTCTATCATACAAACAAAATTAATTAGAAATAAATAGATGACCAAAATTCCGAGTTTGAAGGAAATCAATATACCCGGAAGTGCGCTTTTACTGAACAGTTTTTTTTCAGTTTTCCACAAATTTTATTAAATTTGACATAAAAACTATAAAATTTGTCAATTATAATTTTGAGAACTAGAGTAAGAGAAATTTGTGTGAGTGTTTCACACCAGATTTTTTTTTTTTTTTATATAAAATGGTAATATTTTTTTTTATTGATTTCTTTAATTATGATCTTAATTTTATTAGTACAGAAAATGTTAGGTTTAAATTCGATTTATTTTGTTTAAAAGTTTAACACAGACTACAAACATTTGATATCTTTGTTAGTTTGTTTATAAGAATCTTATTTTAGGGCTACGTTGAGTTAACCAGACCCTTTGTATCATAAAAAAAATAGTATTACAAAAAGCTGTATAAAAGTTTAAAAAAAAAGTTGTAGATTTATATGACTTTACTACTTTGGTAGTTTTTCATTTTTAAAACAGTGGTTTTGTTAATATTAAAATGCTAAAAAAAAACAAAAAAAAAAAAAAAAATTTAGAAATACTTGTAACAATAAAATTATATTTTATTATTATATTCGCCGTATTAAATATTGGTGAACGTTCACCGGAAATACATGTTTTGTTTGTCTGCAGCGTAACTAAAAAAAAAGGAAACCTCCTCTGGAAGCTCAAATTTTATATTCCATTTTGTTATTATTAGAGGATCCTTCAGAAAATTATCGATCAAATTCCTCGAATTGAATATACTACTTCGCTAAATGGATTTATCAGTGTACGATTTTATCGAAAAAGTGCTCCAAATGATTTTTTCTTTTTTCTATAAATACGCAAGTCGATCCCTTTGTTTGAAACATTTTTCTGCGAAATTAATTTGAGACAGCTTCTGGAGAAGTGGGTAGGATTTCATCTAAAATGTGCCATTTCAATATATTCTTACGGTTCTGCCATCTATAAAGTTTAATTAGAATTACATTGTAATTAATAAAATTCCGAATTTGAAGAAATTTGTTTGTCTATATCATTTTGTTGATTCGTTAAAAGCGAAACATTGTGTAGAAGTGTTAGCGTTATTGCAATGTACTACCTAGATTAAAAGGTGCAATAGTTTAAAGACAGATATTATAGAGTGGTGTTTAAAAAATGTAGTGTGAAACACTCACACAACTTTCTCTTTCTCCTGTTTTCAAAATTATAATTGACAAATGTTATAGTTTGTGTACCAAATATAACGAAATTCGTCGAAAAAGCTGTTCAGTATAAGCGCACTTCCGGCTTACAATTTTCTTAAAACTTGCAATTTTGGCCATCTGTTTATTTCTAATTAATTTTGTTTGCATGATAGAATTGAATAATCAACTATGATACCGCTTTAGGGGAAGCTGCAACCCCATCCCTCCCCTAAAACTGCCCTTAAATGAATTTTACCAGAGAAACGTTTTAAATAAAAGATGTAGATCTTTGCATTTTTATTTTGAATACGAAGTTTCAAGAAAATCGTCGGAGCCATTTTTGAGAAAATAGCAAAAACGTAAAAAAAAAAACTTGTAAAATGGTACTTCCGGTTGAGGAATATTGACAATAACCACCGTCAGATCCCATGGAGATACCTAAACGTAATATCAAGTTTGAACTTTCTACGATTTTACGTTTTTGAGCTACGCTGTTCACATACATACACACACACACACACACACACACACACACACGATTTGCCAAAAACCACTTTTTTGGATTCGGACCTCAAAACGGATATTTCCGGTGAAAACTCAATATCGGAAATTTGACACGATTACAATACTTCCTCTTACTAGGAGTAAGAGAAAGTAAAAAAGCGCCAAAGAAAGTAGTTTTAATATTAACTGAGAAAGTGTCCGATACAGTTTATTCAAGTTATATATTATTCTTTATAATTACGTGAGGGACTAGTTTTAAAATTACGAAACACCAAGTATAATCGCCATTATGTTCAACTTTTATCTTAAAAATAACTTAATAAAGAAATATTTAAATTAAGTTTTTACAACCCCTGGATTTTTAGTCACTTTTTTTACTTGTTTTTTTTTTTTTATCCTTCTTGTAATTTTAATGCTTAATTAATTATTTTATTGGCAATTTGATAATAAATTTAGTAGATATTGATTTTTTTGTCTATTTGTTTAATTTTCTTTTATTTTTTTTATCATGGACTTTACAGATGAAGATATTTTTCAGCAAATATTTGTCTGTTTTGTGTAAGTAAAGTTATGTAGAAGAGCTAAAGTCAATTTTCAGAGTTTGATCTACTTATACAAGGATGTATATATAATTCCAGCTCCGGGATTGCGTTGACTGTTCGTAGCTATATACCAGTGGCGAGACTGTAACTCCTCATTCCCTCTCACTCCTATATCATTAGTAACCGTCCAGGTTCTGTTGTACAAGGCACCTCCGATTTCAGATTCAGCCTTAGTAATCCTCTAAATTTGGAAATCGCTGGTACAAATTTATTGGAATCCTTCTGGAGAATCCGTCTTGATTATCTGGCAAAGATGCTGGCAAGGGGGGTATCTGTTGCATGGTAAGTCATTTTTCTGCTAGGTCTTGGATCTCTCGCTGACATCATTCCTTAGAGGGTGTTATCAAAAATACTCCTGTACACAAAATTTCAACTTCGGTGAAGTTATTAAATTTTACTCCCGCAGAGAAAGAGTGAGAAACAAATGGTAGTCGGTTGTAGCTAAGTCTGAGGTGTGCCCGCAAGGAGTAACTGTGTTGCATGCAGTTACTTGGGAAGTAGCGACCCCACGGCTTACCACAGCTCAGTACTTCATGCACTTCGTCAGAACAGTACACAATACTCCTAAACTACATATACTTTACACGTATAGACGACAAGGAAGTAGAGTCAGCCTTCTCTACGATCTGGTAGTGGTGGCTGTAGTGGAATCGTTTTATTGTGATTCCTGAGGTATGTAGTAGATGTCTTGAAGAGGGCGGAAGTTAGTTTAGAGATTTTTAGAAGTTAGAACTCGAATTACTAACACTGTATGGGGACGCGGAACTGCTGCTCGTATAACGATGTACTCGTATATAATAATCATCTACTGACATGCTCGTATACGATAATCTACTGACGTACTCGTGTATAATAATCTACTGACGTACTGGTATATAATAATCCCCTCTTCCAGTGGGGCGAGGTTTATATTAGTGTCACTCACACACTGCCAGATGTGTTAGCAACACTCACACCAAGACATCTCTCCTAGTGTGCGACCTTGGTTAGTTCGGTGACCAGTGATTTAGGTCAGTGGCCAGCTTTATCGGTGCTTGCTTTGATGTAAAGTATCGACCCTTGTATTGAAAAGGATTTTGTTTGTTTGGCCGCGGCCTTGTCTTGAAGACAGCGGCCGGCTAGGCCACTAGTTATAAATTATCCTTTATTCCTGCCATCCTTTGTGAAGATAGCAGCTGGCTGGAACCATTTTGACATTGCTATGACTATGATGTGTCATTACATGGCCAACTACTGTTGGCTTCCATACATTGGTTGGGCATAAACCCTACGTGCCTCCTTGTGGGGCCAAGCGGGGGAGTGCCCGGGGTGGCAACTCTGCCACGGGGAGGCCTTGCACTCTAGCCTCTCGTGGTGGTGATTTCCGAATGGATAAGAACGGTTTTTAAAGAACCCTTAATACTGCAACGGGAACAGGAATGAGGAGGGAAGAATGTACAGACAAGAACAAACACAGTACACAAACTAGGGTTTCCGTCCCTAGTTAATTGGCGTAAGCCAAGGGAAAAGGATGGGATTACCTCAGTGGTCTAGCAACGCGGAGGTCCCGGGTTCGAATCCAGCATGCGGCCCTTCGATTTTTATCTTTCTAGAAGCCTCTGCAACTCACTGTCCTGGAATACTGCTCCGGCACTGAGAAGGCTCCGGGGAGGCACAGTAGATCTTTCAGGTCGCAGTGCGATAATCCCCTACAGCAATCTACAATCTGACAAAACATGGAAGCATTAACTCTGGAACTATGATGAGTACAGCTGTCATGTGAGGCGACGCTTTGAGATAAGATCCGTTACACTTCAACGCGTAAAAGGGATACTTCAAGGCTTGGCTTCTTTGGTGCCAACTGTAGCTATGAAAACATTCTTGGGAGTTCCATCGTTCTCTGTGGAAGAGGAAATGACAACGTTTTCCGACAAAATTCTTCGGACGGGTAGCCAAATTATAAATTTTGTAACCTAATGGTATCGTCGTTGCTGGATGTCAAAATAGATGATGATAAAGCTTAGCTTAGAACTATGTATTCCATCATCAAAATAATATTAATAATTAGAATTAAATATGTTGTCAAAATTCCGAGTTTGAAGAAAATCGGCTGGCCCGGAAGTGGTTTTTTTTTTCCTTGAACTGAATTTTTTTCTCCAGTTTTTCGTTCGTTTTTCTCCATAAAAACATCGATGGCATTTCCTTTAAATTTGATGATATATTAACTATGAATGTGAGGACCTATAAGTTTTGCTTGTAACTTTTTTTTTCTGAGAAAGTAAATATTTAGTAAAAATGATAAATTTGAAGATAATGTGTCAGTTTGTTATAACTGTATAAACTGCAGTAAGAGAAAGTCGTGCGAGTGTTTCACACCAGGTTTTTTTTGTTCTGTATGCCATCCATTTTCGTTTTTTCAAATTACAGTTAAAAATTATATTATATGCAATTATTATAAAATTATGCCGTCTATTTTGAGACGGGAGACCATTAGGTAGTGCCTCTTGGTGAGTGGGCCACCGTTTTCCAGGCTGAGGTTTATGCAATTCTTTGCTGTATTTTGGATGAGAGGTGCGTAACACTAATTTAAAAGGTGTTTGTATCTGCTCGGACAGCCAGGCTGCGTTGAAGGCGCTTAGCTCATGTGTCTTCACTTCCAGATTGGTGTTGGAATGTTCTAAAAGACTGGGAAGATCTTTCTTCGTTGAAGGATGTGCTTTTTGGTCTGGGTTCCAGGTCGTATGGGAATCTTTGGGAATGATGAGGTGGATAGGTTCGCCAAACTAGGCGCCTCTCTCCCTTTCATTGGTCCAGAGCCTGCTGTTGGTGTGTCTTCTGGCATATGTTTGTCAGGCTTCCAGACGTGGATGACCTCACAGCACTCATCCTGGGTTGTCGGCAGTCTAAGATGCTCATTGGGGGTCCGGACGGAGCTTTGAGTAGTAGGATCTGATGCCTTTCACGGACCTCTCCTCAAGCATCTGGTTGGCTTCCTCACTGGGCATTGTGGCTTAAAGAGACATCTCTATACAATGGGACTCATGCCTGACCCCTTTTGTAGAGTTTGTGAGACGCAGGAGGAAACACCTATGCATCTGATGAAGGATTGTTTGGGCTGTGAGGAGATTAGGTTTAGGACCTTCAGCCAGGATATCGGTGGAGGATCTTAAGCTATGTCCTTTTAAGGTTATGGTCCGATTTGTTCGGTCTGTGGTGAAACTTAGATGGTTAAAACCTGGGCCTGGACTTTTGTTCTAGTCCCAGTAGTTGTTATTCTTTAGGGGTAGCTATATGGGCCCAGGGAGGCTTTGGATAGCGTAGGATTTTGCCACTCCCTTCTTTGAATAATAATAATAATTAAAAATTATATTATATGCAGTTATTTTCTATATTATATGCAATTTCTGAAGTTAATAAAAGAACAATAAAAACAAATGGACCACCCATTAAACAACTTATATAAATTCGTTTTTATGCTGGAATTTGGTATAATTAAATTTAGTGTTGTTGAAACAATAATTATTATGGAAGCTGTATTGAGCAATTAAGAAAATGGAGACCTTGTTAATTTTCTTATATTACTGGATAATAGCAAGCAAACTATCGTAGTAAATAGAACATCATATTTTTAAGTAAGTAATTAACACAATTATTATTATTATTTCATACCAATTTTTCTTCTACTTCATGAGTAAACAGATTATAGTATTTAGTTTTAGTTTATTGGCTAATTTTTCATATATAAGTGATGCTGGTTGGTAAATAACCACAAATTTTGGCACTAACTTATTACTTTCTCTTACTCCTAGTAAGAGTAAGTATTGTAATTGTGTCAAATTTTCTATATCGAGTTTTCACTAGAAATATCCGTTTTGAGGTCCCCTGAGATCCAAAAAGTCGGTTTTTTTAGCAAATGCGTCTGTGTGTGTGTGTGTGTGTGTTGTGTGTGTGTGTGTTTTGGGTGTGTGTGTGTGTGTGTTTGTGTGTGTGTGTGTGTGTATGTATGTATGTATGTATGTATGTATGTATGTATGTATGTGAGTGTATGTGAACAGCATGGCTCAAAAATGAAAAATCGCAGAAAGTTCAAAAAACTTGATTCCGTTTGGGTATCATCATATTTGTTTGTGGAATTTCAGGCGACCATTTGTATCCATTGTTGAATAATTGTTTAAGTCCTCAGCATTTGAAACTTTATCCGTTCTTCCTTTGAAATTATATGTTCACCTCAACATAATTAATTGCCGCATTGTTAACCAAATAACTCTGAAAATAAGCGTATGACCGAAACAAATCATTCCGGAAGACAAGGATGCAAGCCCACGTCTATGATGCAGATACTAAAGTTCACAACCAGTTTTATCTTCATGATAATTGTTATTGCAGAACTTTCCCATTGGGGTTTTTAAGTTACAAATTTTAAATTTAATGTTTGTTAGCTCTAAATCTTTCAAGAATCTCATGAAGCCGATACATGTTTGGTCAGCCTTGTGGCACGTTTCAACACGTTTCAATTTCAAGAATTGAATCCTTCAAAATCCTAAACTTAATTGATTATATATTTTAGTAGAATACTGTAATATATATTGTTGTATGGGTGGGTGCATATTATAAAGTTCTTTGTAGGCCTTCAGTTTGTTTTCCGATAGTCTCATTGCAAGATTACTTAATCGACGAATAGATAGACATCAGTTTAGAATTCAGTAGGTACCAAACACAATGCGTTGCCAAACTTCCCATTGAAAATTAAATAAATGTTATAATAAATAACAATAGTAACTTATCTTGAAGTATTAAGTACTTAAGGTGACACACCTCCTTCTCTCATCTTACTTTAAAAATAAATAACAAAGCATAACAATAGATAATCTAAATTTGAATAACAAAATATTTTGTTTAAGCAGTGATTCCCGCTGTCAAGCTTATCAATTTTGAAGAATCGGCAATGTCTAGTTATGCGGAAGGAGAATGATGGGTTTTGAAGTTACAGAGGTCAATCACTTACGATTATTTTTTTACATAAAGTTTGTCTGAAGAAGTCAATGATCATTTTTTTTTTTTTCAAATGTTTTTTACATAAATGTTAATAAAGACTAACGGCAAGTAGTGCCACAACTTGTGAAACGTGATAGTGGTTTCGAAGCTTCAAATTTTGAGGGTGTGGTATATTTATGAGTAGGAAGAATTCACCTCTCTATAATCTTCCCGGATTCTGAGATTTCTTAGAGATCTTAATCTAGTAGGGGTATGGTGTTGCCCCACGTTTCCAAGGATGAAGCTACACCCATAGGCACCAGTGGGGTGGCACAATAGACTTCTTTTAATCGCAATGCACCATACCCCTCCCATAAAATAAAATCTGTGTATTTAGCATTCAAATTTAAAAAAAAATTGAACCGCTTTCGAAAAAAATTGCAAAAACTCAAAAAGTTTATTCTGTGAAGACGCACTTTCCCGGTCATGCGATTATCTTTGAAGTTTATTGGGTAATTTTTCATATATAAGTGATGCTGGTTGAGAAATAGCCTCAAATTTTCGCTCTAACTTATTACTTTTTTTACTCCTATTGCTTCTACATTAATGATCGCAAATGCTATATTTCCGATGAAAACTCGATGTCGAAAATTTGACACGATTATAATACTTCCTCTTACTAGGGGTAAGAGAAAGTAAAAACAGATTTTGTGAGATATAACTCTTTCTATAGTTGTACCACAATGAAGTAAGACGGTGCAGTTTGTTTTACAACATTTTGTTTGAAATGTCCACCATTTGAAATATATCCTTAAATGGGGGACCCTTTTCTTTAACTCTCTTTTGTCTGCAATAAACTCATAGAAATATTGTTTAAATCTTATTAAAAACTGAATTTCGATATATAAAATCTATTATAATAAAATAAAAGGGCGGACATTTAATGTTTTAAAAAAAAGTTGTTATTGTAGGCGGGACATCTTATAATAGAGAAGATCTTGTTAAGGAAACTGACACACCTTTCTTTTTAACACATACGTACATATCTATATAAATTGGTTACTAACTGTGTGATGAGACTGGATGATATACTATACTCTATATATAGAGATATATATCTCCTCCTGAAAATCATATCACATTTTCTATTGTTACATCAGTGTAACATATATTATCATTGTCCTTTCATTACTGGTGTCATCGCCGCCTGTTCATTAAGAAGAACCAATGTTTATTCACTCTAATGAATGAACGAACATCTCTGTAACAAACATAATATGACATAATGTTTTATATATTAATAAATCAATATTTCTTCCATTTCTTGTACATATTTTTTTTTAGTTTGTAATTAAATATTTTAATAATGATTAAGTTAAAATCATAGTAGAGATATTCTATCTTATAATTCTAGTGAAAACACATTTACTAAAACTTATCAGATCGTTACATCAGAGAGAAAATGAAAAGCATTTGCCAATGATACTCTATTTATACTTCAGTGTATATGCTGCAAGTGTTGATGGATATTGTGCAGGCTAAAGGGATGATTGAAATCTATAAATGAAGTGTTTTACGGTTGAGTGCATTCATCAGCGCTTATATGTGTATATATGTGTTATAAATAGTAAACATCTATTAATTTGCTTTGTGTAATACGGGTACGTCGGCTCAATATAATAATTTTTTTATGTCTGTCGTCATGTTTGTCCGATAATAAAAACAGTAATCTACTTGTTTTCATATTATTTTTTCGTTTTTGGGCTGTTAGGCGGAAATATTAAGATTGTGCCAGATTTTCGAATTGAGCTTTTACCGGAAACACATGACGTTTCGACATCGAAATAATAATGGTTTCTAAAAATTGATTTGTATCTCTCTGTATTGATTTGTATCTCTCTTACTATGGATGGTTTTGTTTGTTTCAAAAACCAAAAATCACCGGAAGCTAATTGGTCAAAATCTCTCAACCGGAAGTAACTCTTTATTGAATGGATTTTTGCAGTTTTTGGCGATTATAGCAAAAAAGACTCCATTGATTTTTCTTTAAACTTATTATATATATTACACAGGTAGATTTTATTTTATTTAGATATATATTTTTTTTAAATTTAAGGCGCGTCAACATCTATGGTCATTGGCACCCGGAGCCTTCTCAGTGCACTGCCAGCCTCCGGACAGTGTTCTCTCGTTACAGACACCACTGTCTAACACCGGACAGTGAGCTGTAGCAGCCCTAGGAAGAAAAAATCTAAGGGCAGCACAGCTGGACTCGAGCCCAGGTCCTCCGCGTGGAAGTCCAGGGCGTTAACCATTGAACCAATCCCTTCCCTCATTTATAATATTTACAATCTGTAATGATACAATAAGTAAATGTGAGCATAGATAAATGTGGCTTGAAGGCTTGAAGGAGGTGGCCAATGCCATTCTTCCTGGTCTTGTTACTCCTCTTCCTGTAACAGGAGAGGCTCTTGGCCACTGACGCTTCAAACATCTGGGAGGATTCCCAGGAATGGTTAGGGAGGACAGGTTTGTGACGTGCGGGTTCATGTGTGTGTTCCTAGTTTGCTGTAGAATTTTTTGTAAAGTTGTTGTGTTAAGTCGTGAACAAATCGGACTGCTGTAGGTCAGTATGTAGCGTTATGTTAGAAACATAATATGGGCATTGTGTGATGGTTTGCAGTATCTTGTCCTCTATGGCTTGTATCCGTTTAGTGTGTGTCGGTTTGGCAGTTCCCCAGAGTTGTAGTCCGTTGATCCAAATTGGTCTTATTATGGATTTGTAGATTTGAACTTTGTAGTTTAATTTAGATCTTCTATCAAGTAAGCGTTTTACTAGGATGTATGTAGTTTTCATTGTCTGTCGAGTTTTCGTTACGTGTGTGTTCCAAGTCAAGCGTCTCTCTAGATAGAGTCCAAGGTATCGAATGTCTTTTTCGTGAGGTATAGGCGTATTGTTAATATACACAGTCGGATAGTTTGATCGTCTGAGGGTGAATTCTACAAGTGTACCTTTTGTTTCATTAATTTTGATTTTCCAAAGCTTGAAGTGTATCTGTATAAGATCCTGTAGGAGTGAGGACACATGTAGATTTATCTGTATTATTTGAAAGTTAGGAATTAGCTGAGTGATAGCGTGTTGGACTCTGACGCGGTAGTCCCGGGTTCGGTCTAGTGCTGCCCCGTAGATTTTTTTTTCCCTAGGAACCTCTACAGCTAACTAACTGTTCGGTGATGGACAATGTTGTCTGTAACGAGAGAACACTGTCTCGAGGCCGGCAGTGCATTGAGAAGGCTCCCGGTGCCAATTACCATAGATATTAACTAAAAAAAAAAAAATTGAACACTTTTCTGAGAAAGTTCATTTTAGAGTGGAACTGGAGAAAGTTTGATGTCAAGTTTCTCTCTAAACTACCACTTCAGGATATTGCACGAGTCTTCTTTTATTATTAGTAGGGGGTATCACTTCAGGGACACCCCGAATTTATATCAGGTTGTATATGATAAAAAAATTGTATCTCGTTCAGAAAGGAGCAATACTGATAAGGTGAACATAAATTATGCCCCACTTCGTGTACTGTTCCGGGGGTTGGCGGACAGTCAGCAGAAGCTGTTGGATGCGTCAGAAAGCCTGTAACACCGGCACATGTGCTTGGTAATTGTCCTGAAAACATGCTTCTTGTAAACTAGACGCGACCATAGAGTGAAGCATGCCTTGATGGAACAAATAGAAAAGAAAAAGGCATGTGGATCTCGAAGAGAGGTATACGCTATAGATACAAATGTCTCTATTAGATATGCAGATATTATAGCGTGTAAGAAAGCCAGCAATATAGCGTATATTTGGATCAGATCATCCGTTTTGGGAACAAAGATCCAAATCAGGTGGAGAAAATCAGATGAGCCATTTATGAAAAGTGTTCAACTTCTCCTTTTCTTTAAGGAGAAGTTCAAGAATCAGTTCAGGATTAGGGTATGTAAGGTGCATGGCTTGTGGTTTAGTGCTAGAGTTGTGGTGCCTAATACTAACTTGGATTTTTGTTGACAGGGTTAATATCAGCCTTAATGACATTGCTCCTTTAGTGGAGGATATTTTAGTGACCCCCTGGGCATTATTGTCCAGCATATTTATAAATAAACATTATGTTTATTATATTTGGACTTAGTTGCACTTTATGTCACCTATAAATTTTATATATTTATACAATTTTCTCATTAAGACATTGTTATATTCTAATTATTTAATGGCAAATGATTTTTAGCTTTATTATTCATGCCTATGGATTGTTAAAAATTACGCTATGTGTTGAAGCATCTCAATTTAATTGAGCAGCCCCACTTGATTTTGATTTTAATTAAGTTTTTCACCCTTCTCTCTAATGGTATTCAAGGTGTTAAAATTTCGAGGATCAATCACTTAAATCATTTTTATTTCCGTAATTTTCTCTATCTTGACGCAAATTTTTCGATTCAACTTGTTTTTGTATAAACTTTTGAAGATCCATCACTTTTTCGAGACAAATTATAGAGTAAATTCTGAGGATGCCGGGAGGTCACATTCCCTTCCCCTCTGTCATTAATTATACTGTATAATAGGTTCCACAGCTGTATTGTATTAAAGACAATTTTTACTTTCTCTTACTTCTGATAAGAGGAAGTATTGCTGATCGTATCAAATTATCGGAAATATATATTCTGAGGACGATAAAGTGATTTTTATAAATTGGTCTTTGTCTGTATATATTGTCAGCATAACTTAAAAACGAAAAATCAAACCGGATATTTAGTTTAAGTGCTTAGCATGCATGGGACCAGACAGTAAGGTTTTGATCAAAATCGGTCAATAGCAAGTAACACTTTACTGAATAGATTGTTTCAGTTTTTTTGCGATTTTCTCTTAAATGGCTGTAAGATTTTCTTCAAACTTGTTACATTAACTACATATATAAAGAGCTACAACTTTTATTTGAAAATTTTTTTTAGGGGAAAATCCATTTAAGGGTTTTTGGGGGGGGGGAGATAGTATAATGGGTATGAGAAGGAGTGAATTGGGTTTGAAAGATAAATAAACTGGAATTAATGCTGAACACTCTATAATGAGAAAGTGGAACACTGAGTGGCTGGACGAATATGGTAGTGAGAGATTTAGTGGTGAGTGTAAAAGAAAAAAAAATTGTTGTCGCGTTGTAACTGCTGTATAAACTGTTCCAAAAGACAGTCCCTTATATAGATAACGCAGCTCCATTTAAACAGTCTCCCACTCTAGTCTGGCGTAAGTAGTGAGTGAGACACCCAATTTTTGTGTGTCTCTTTCTCTCTGCTTTAGATCACTCTCTTCGGATCGTATTACACTAGGGTTATGTTTTACCTCTAAAGTGCTATCTTTATTTAATTATACAATTCTGCCATCTAAACAAAAAATTAAATTAGAAATAAATAGATTGCCAACAATTCCTAGTCTATAAGAAAATTAGTAAACCGGAAATAGATTTTTACTAAACAGTTTTTTTCAATTTTTTGCAATTTTCTTTTGATAAAAATACCGATGAATTTCATTAAATTTAGTATACTAATGTTATAAAATTTATCAATTAAAAAATTTTGTAAACTGCAATAAGAATAAGGTATGTGAGTTGTTCATATAGTGAGCTAAAAGTTTTGTTTAAAAAAATTCTTTCCCGAGTAAATTCAGTGAGTTTTTGGGGGGGGGGGATTTAAGGTTATGCTGCTTTCCTCAAAAAAATTAGGTTTTTAAAGTTTTGTTTCTCCCATTCATACATCTTGGAACGGTGTTAGAAAGATAAACAAAATGGAAGTAAAGTTGAACACTATATAATAGAAAGGTAACACAAACTGCCTGGACTTTATGCTTAGTATATAAAATGGTAGTGAGAGATCGGGGCGGGTGATGGTGTAGTGGTTATGAGCATGGACTTGTAAGTGGGAGGACCCCAGTTCGAGTCCCGCGTATAACTGCTAAATTTTATATTGGTATGAAAAATGTTAACAGTAAAGTAGGTGTTTCCGCTCCCGTCCACGACACCTAATTTGGTAGTTGGACGTTAAGCCCGCCTGAAAAAATAGGCATTAGTTTACTTTACTTTGGTAATAAAAGATTTAGAGTGAGTAAAGAGAAAGGTTGTTGACGCGTTGTGATGGCTGACTGAACTCTTGCAAGACTATCTCGTAGCTGTATTTAAACAGATTCCTAAACTAGTGAGTCAGACTGTCAATTTTTGTGTGAGTGTGTCTCTCTCTCTGCTTTGGATCCCTCTCTTCGGATCCTATTACAAAGATAACTAAACAGACTAATAAGAATTATATGTAGTACAGAATTAGTCAATTTATAGCTTTGTAACTCGCAGTAAGAGAAAATCGTATGAGTGTACTCCTAGTAAGGAGGAAGTATTGTAATCGTGTCAAATTTTCGATATCGAGTTTTCACCGGAAATATCTGTTTTGAGGTTCACTGAGTCCAAAAAAGTGGTTTTTAGCAAATGGCCTATATATATATAGTCTATATTTTAGACCATTTGCTAAAAACCACTTTTTTGGACTCAGTGAACCTCAAAACGGATATTTCCGGTGAAATGTGTGAAATATATGGGTGTGTGTGTGTGTATGTAATGTGAACAATATAGCTCAAAAACGGAAAACTATTGGTAGTTGAAACTTGGTATACCGTTTAGGTATCGCCATGCGATGTGACGGTACGTTATCTGTCAAAATTCCTCAGCCGGAAGTACTTACTTTACTGTTTTTTTTTTATACTTTTTTTCGTTTTTCTCAAAAATGGCTCCGACGATATTTTTCAAACTTGGAATATCAACTACACATACAAAAGAGCTACAACTTTTATTTGAAACATTTTTCTGGGAAAATTGATTTAAGGGCCCTTCTAGGGGAGGGGTGGGGTTAGGTTACCCTCTAAAGTGCCATTTCAGGTTATTACACAATTCGGTCATTTAAATAATGTTAATTGAATTAAATATGTTGTTGAAATTCCGAGTTTGAGAAAAATCGGAAAACCGAAAGTGCTTTTGTTTTAACACTTTACTAAATATGATTTTTTCACTTTTTCGCGATTTTCCCAAAAATGGCCCCGACGATTTTCTTGAAACTACACATATAAACTAAACATTGAAAGATCTACAACTTTTATATAAAACATTTCTCTGGGAAAATTCATTTAAGGGCACTTTTAGGGGGAGAGGTGGTGGGGTTATGTTTTCACTAAAGTGCTATCGCAGATTATTGATTATACATACAATTCTATCATCCAAACAAAATTAATTAGAAATGGCCAAAATTCCCCTGTTTCAAGAAAATTAGTAAACCGGAAGTGCGCGTATACTGAACAGTTTTTTTTTCCGGTTTTCGACGAATTTCATTAAATTTGGTACACAAACTATAAAATTTGTTAATTATAATTTTGAGAACTTGGAGTAAGAGAAAGTTGTGTGAGTGTTTCATACCAGATTTTTTTTTTTTATTATAGGTGGATAATAAAGTAACTAAAGCTAGAATATGTTAAACATCCTCTTGCGTAAATTGTATTGTATGAATTTTTTTTAAAAGTAATTGCAGAATTGTTTTAAACAGAAATATATATATATACGAAAATTGAAAGACGTATGTAAATTTGGTCAATATTGAATTTTTTATAACATTACGCTAAATCTGGTTGAAGAAAATCTTTATATATTATATTCCCTTTGAAAAACTGTATTAATTACATTTTTCATTTCATAACTGTTGAACTTTTTTTTTCTTTTTTTTGTTTAATATTAATAAAAGAGATACAAATTTTTATTTTTTATTTTTTCTAATGAAGATACTCATTGAAAGTGAGACTGGGCCATCCTCTTTCAACTCAGGATGGCTAATTACTTCCTTCTTGAATTAAATTACAATATTCCTCTCTTTCACTCATTATTATAATTATTTTTTAGTACTTTGAAATTCATTCTGAAATGAGCAAGAGGTTTTTAAGGTCTTTTTTTTTTATACCATTTTTTTTTTTTTATTACTACTGATTTTTTTTTCCTCCACCCAAAAAATGTAATGAAAACCGAAGTAGGTAGAAGTGGAATGTTAATAAAAGAGATCAAGAAGATGAAAAGAAATTACTTTCTACCATGAGGTTTTACTTTTTTATTGTATTTAAGAAACCTTAACTTTGCCTTAAGGGCTGGCGGCAAAACAATGGATTTAAAAAACAAAAACAAAAAAACAAAAAAAATTGTTTGCTATACATTAACTGATGAAAAGAATATATATATATATATATAACGTTTAACTTTCTTGGTTCCAGGCGTATTTATTTTGTTTTCTGTTACTGCAAAAAAAAAAAAAAAAAAAAATCAGAATATGATTACATACTATTACAATAGATAGCGCAAGAAACATTGAACCAATCTCACAACATATGAAATTTAACACCTCTTCCCCCACCCCCCAAATTCTCCAGAACTATTTATATACAATTTTTTTTTTCTAAAGTTTCAAACAAAAAAATTATTCCATGTTTTTAAAGGTAATAATAAAAATTCTTTTCAAGAAAAATTCCAAAAATAAACTCGAAAACCATTTTCGTAAAATCGTACTTCCGGCTAAACGATTTTCATCAAATTCGAAATTCTAGCAATGCTTCCAACGTATATTAATTTATTATATAGGTGTCTCTTGGTGAATGGACCACAGTCTTCCAGACTGAGGTTTATGCTATTCTTTGTTGTATCTTGGATGAGAGGGTAAACACTAACTTAAAAGGTGTTTGCATCTGCTCGGGACAGCCAAGCTGCGCTGAAGGCGCTAAGTTCATGTGTCTTCACTTCCAGGTTGTGTTAGAATGTTCTAAAAGACTGGAAGAGCTTTCTTCTCTGAAGGGTCACATGGGAATTTTTGGGAATGAGGTGGTGGATAGGTTTGCCAAAGTAGGCGCCTCTCTCCCTTTCATTGGTCCCGAGCATGCTGTTGGCGTGTCTGCTTGTGGCATATGTCTGTCATTCTGTCACATTTCTGGAAGAGCTTTCTTCTCTGAAAGATGTGCTTCTAGTCTGGGTACCGGGTCACATGGGAATTTTTGAGAATGAGGTGGTGGATAGGTTTGCCAAAGTAGGCGCCTCTCTTCCTTTCATTGGACCCGAGCCTGCTGTTGGCGTGTCTGCTTCTGGCACATGATCATAAAATGTAGGAATGTTGCTACCAAGGAGCTTTTCTCCAATAACTTTTACTAGAATTGCCCTCATAAGTGCTTCTAGTCTGGGTGCCAGGTTACATGAGAATTTTTGGAAATGAAGAGGTGGATAGGTTTGGCAAATTAGGCGCCTGTCTCCCTTTCATTGGTCCTGAGCCTGCTGTTGGCGTGTCTTCTGGCACATGTCTGTTAGGCTTCCAGACATGGACAGCTTCACAGCATCCATACTTATGGATGAGCTCACTTGGTTTTCGGCAGTCCAAAATGCTCATCGGGGGTCCGGACAAGGCCATTAGTGAGACGTTGTTGTTTTTCACGGAGCTCTCTCAGGCACCTTGTTGGACCTCTTACTGGACATTGTGGTTTAAGGAAACATCTCTACGTAATGGGGCTTATGCCGGATCCATTTTGTAGAGTCTGTGAGGCAGGCCGTCCATCTTATGACAGATTGTCTTAGTTGTGAGGAGATTAGGTTCAGGACCTTTGGCCGGAGCAGGATGTCTGTGGAAGAACTTAGGCTATTTCTCCTTAAGGTTATGGTCCGATTTGTTCGGACTGCGGTGAATCTTAGATGGATTAGATCTGGGTCTGGATATTTGTTCTACACCCGGTTTGTTGTTGTTTTTCTTGGGGTAGCTATATAGGCCCAGTGAGGTTTTGGATAGCGTAGGATTTGGTCCCTCCCCACAGACAAATAATAAATAATAATAATAATAATAATATTAATATTATTATTATTATATAGGTCCGGCCAAAACTGGACATTGTACTACTGAAGTAGTACTTTAGATGTAATCTAAACGCAACTGTTCCCCCCATAACCCTTCCAAAAAAAGAAAAATCAGTTTTTCCCGGGAAAATATTGCAAATGAAAGTGTGCCGATAGTAGACAAATTTTAAAGAAAATCGTTGTAGCTGTTTTCGAGAAAATAGCGGAAACCTGAAAAAAAAATCATAAATAGCACTTTCGATTGATGGATTTGCCCCAGATATCTTCGTGTCAGTTGCGGTAGTCGAAACTAAACGGTATACTAAGTTTGAAATCCCTTTGTTTTTCCCTTTGTGATTATTATTATTATTATTATTATTATTATTCAAAATAAGGGCTACCCCAAAAAAGAACAACAACCCTGTCTGGAACAAGAGTCGAAATCCGGGTTTTCTCCGCCTTTTCCGCAGTCCGAACAAATCGGACCACAACCTTAAAAGACATAACCTAAGCATACACATAAGGAAATAGCACAGACATCGAGTTCCGACTAAAGATCCTGAACCTAATTTCCTCACGACCCAAACAATCCAGCATTAGATGTATGGGTTTTTCTTCCTTTGAACTACAAATTCTACAAAAGAGGCTGGCATGTGCCCCAATACATAGAGATACCAGCAAATCTCACTAATAGCCCTGTCCGGACCTCCAATGATCATGTTTGACTACCGACAACCCATTGAGCTCATCCATAGGAATAAAATGCTGTGAAACTATGCCTGGAACTCGACAACCTGGGTCTTATAAGTAGGTTAATAAGAAGTTCTTTATTTGACACAGAGCAATTTGCATTAAGTCTGAAATAGTTGTCAGACAACACCACAACAATAACAGACACCATCATCGGCATATGCTTATACATAAAATCCCGATGAATTCAGTTTAGTCGGTAGGTCATCCATGACAACATATCACAGCTTTAGTGAGGACAACCACCTTGAGAGCATGCTCTCCCTGTTTGTACTACCATAATGTGCTTGCTTACCAAGAGAAACCTGTATGACCCTACTCCTTAAATAACCCCCTATCCAGTTAATTAACCTGGTTGCATACCATTTCAAACGATACATTGTCAAATGCTTCTTCAACATCAAAGAAACATTGTAGAGCATATTGCTTAATCTCCAGGGCAGATTCAATCCTACCGATGAGACAATGCAAATCAGTATCTGTCGATTTTCCTACAGTATAAGCATGTTGGTTAGGATGGAGTGGAAGATCTTTTAATGGGTTATGGGTCAGAGGTGGTCACTCTTTTCTAGTTTACGAATAAAGATACATTAGCAAACATGAAACAACCTTTACAAAATCCTAAACAATATCTTCGTCACAGTATATCCCTACCATTTTATAGCAGACAGGGATAATCCCCGGTCTGGTGCAGGTGACTTAAAAGGTGAGAAACTTAATACTGCCCAAACCACTTTGTCTTTTGCGTAACCATCTCATCCAAAGTGGTTAGGTCATTGGATTCTTAGGTACCTTTCACCTACAGCAGACGAAGCAGCCGTATTTTATTCTTGTATTATCCGAGAAATGAGTATTAAGCAGAAGCTGTATTGTCTCCGTTTCCCACCCCCCTCTGTAAAAGGATCTTAGGGGTATCTAACGGACAGTCTTTATCCTTACTAAGAATCCATACCAACCTAGATGACTGTTGGGATGAATTTAAATCCTCGCAGAAGGATTTCCAAGAGTTTCTCTTGACTTTCCTAATATACATACACACACACACACACACACACACACACACACACACACAGATCATTCGCTATATAACATTTGTTTCGCACTTAGGTGTCCTAAAAACCTTTCCAGGAGTAAGAGAATATTCGGATTTTAGCGAATAGTCTGTTTATTTGTGTGTTTGAGAACAAATATTTCGAAAATGAAAAAACTGGGAGGAAGCGTAAACTTGTATTCCCTTTAGCTACCCCACCACCGCATCCGATACGAAGATTTTTATCAGAATCCATCAATTGGAAGTGTAATTTTTACGGTTTAATTGTTTTCTTTTTTCGCGGTTTCATTGATGAAGACATCAATGATTTTTTCGTAAAAGTTTACAAACAACTAACAAACTTTCGCCACTTTTATTTAAAACATTTTTTTTTTAGGAAAATTAATTTTTCAACGTTTTTATGGAGGGGGGCATTAAGCAACTTTAAAGTTTTCTTTTAAAAAATGCTTTTACTTTCTACTGAATCCTTTTTACCACTAATATAATATTAAGTTCCATTAAATATGTTGTTTAAAATCTAAGACTGAAGAAAATGTTTTAACTGGAAATACGACATTATCGAATAAGTTACTCAATTTTCTGTTTTACAAATATCTAAATTTTTTTATAATTTTTTACTGGAAAAAGGAAAAATATTTTACCTTAGCTTTCGGAGAATCTGTGACGTTAGATTTTAATCTAAACTGCCATCACAAGTTTTATTAGGGGCTAATGCAGTTATATTTATTTGTAACCAACTAGAGTCTTAAGTTTAAATATATTTGTTGATTAGAATTGTCGTAATAAGTTGATTCTGAATAAGGTGTATAATTATTTGAGACTTGATTTTTTTTACTTTCTCTTATCAGCTTTTCGAAATTAAGTTTTAGCTGAATATATGTATATGTTTTTCAGTATGAAAAAAAAAACGAATTTTGTGTATGTATGTATGTATGTGTGGGAAGAAAATATCTCAAACCATGAAAACATGCAGGAAACTTGAACTTGGTATTCCGTTTAAGTACTATAACCGCATCTGAAACGAATTTTTATGGGCAAAAATCCATCAACCGGAAGTGCAACTTGAATCAATAGTTTTTCTTTTTTCAATTTTTTGCGAGTTTTTCGAAAAAAGGCTCCATCAATTTTCTTCAAATTTTTTTGTGAACTGTCTGCGCGGCCGACACCCAGGTGCGGAGGCGAGCGAGGAAACAAAATACAAAAGCAAGTAATAATGTAAAAGATGAAGACAGTTGCCGAAATAAAAAGACGCGAGACTTATCCTTCTGATGACGGCGAATGATGACTCAAAGAGGCGATATGGTGATAGGTGGATTAGAAAAGGAAGACGTGGCGTGTGAGTATGTGTGTGTGTGAGTTCGGGTGCAAGGGCGTAAATGAAGAAAGGAATTTAGGCGCAGATAAAGGTAGCAGAGGGCTCGGTGAGTCGGATGACGCTGTTGTTGAAGCTGCTGAGAGTAGTGAAGCACCAAAGCGCGGAAGATGAGTGCTCCTGAAGAGGGTGGCGCGGAAAGACGAATTTTATCGCTAACAAGGTAATAAATGTTAACTTGTAAGGGGAAGGTGCGTACAATGTGATCTAAATCGGTGCACAAGGCGAACTGTGAACTGACACACAACGGTTAACCAGTAGGACGACAGAAGAAGATAATGGCACAAACACTGTTGAACGGGCGAGAGATAGGGCAAGTGAGCAAGTGGAGAAATTTTATAGAAATAGAGGATTTTTGAAGGGTGTGGGAAAGTAGGTAAGGGGCAAACCCTGAGAGATGAAGGTGCCGACAATCCCACCACCAAGGGAGAAAGAGAGGTAAAAATGCGGGGAAGCGTGTGAACGAGGCGGGCGATGATAGAAAAGAAGCAAATAATAATTTGGAAATGGCAAGGGATTAACAGTAGAGTAGTAAATAAAAAGGGAATAAAGGGCGAAGCATAGTTAATGTTCAAAGGTGCCGCAACCTAACATTGTCTATATACCTATCACCTAAATATATACCTAAATACCTATCACTTGTATTTGGACAATTTTTTCGGGAAACTAGATTTTTTGGTGGGAGTTCTGCGGAAAACGGTAGTGTTACGCTTTCTTCTAAAGTATTACTTCAATAAAATCTATGGTTCTTGTGGTTGTGGTTGGTTCCGCAGAGCTGGAAAGCATCAGAGATATTTTCCGTGGTAGCCTGGATCTTTTTGTGTTCATCGACCGGTTTTGGGAGTTCGCCTATCATCAGGATGTTTTTGTCAAAACAGTGTGGATAACATAGGCTTGTACAGATTAAATTTAGTTGATACAAGGACAAACACAGGTCAGAAACTAAGGCTCCGTCTCTAGTTAATTGACCTAAGCCAAGGGAGAGGAAGGGATTAGCTTAGTGGTGGGGCGCTAGACTAGCAACGCGGAGCCCAGCATACTTCCTTCCAATTTTCTCTTCTTAGGAGCCTCTACAACTCACTGTCCGATGATAGGCAGTGTTGTCCATAGCTAGAGAAAACTGCTTGGAGGCCGGCAGTGCACTGAGAAAGGTCCAGGGGGCACAATAATTCTTTGAGGTCGCAGCGCAATAATCCCCTACAACAAACTACAAATTTAGTACTTAAGAAGTATTGGTAGAGTTCCAAATTTAAAAAAAAATCCGATTAATCTAAAGTGCAACTTTACAGAAGAGGCTGGAATTTATTTGGAAAATGACTGTATCAATTTCCTTTAACTTGGAGTACTAACTGTAAACATAAACCCATCACGTTTTATTCGAAACATTTCTCCGAAAAAAACTGATTTTAAAAATGGTTAGGCCTGTGAGTTAGGTTTAATTTTAATTGCCGATACAAGCTTTGTTGAGGGTTTTGATAGAGGGCACTCTTTTAGATATTGAGTGGACACTTTTTATGCGCTCACTTAAATTTTTGTAAGAAAATTCATTAAATTATATTAATTGCAGGAAGAGACAGGCACAACAGATTTTTGTTTTATATAATGAGATTATTAATATGTCACATAACTTTTATAGCAAGAAGTTATTAGAATGTTTGTTGAGATATGAGAATTCTTGAGTTAAACTTATGTAAATAAGCTATGTATTATCTAATATGTAGTTGAACTATATATCATACACAGTTTGATGCCCTTCTCTTGCATATTGTAACGAATGTTCACAACTTTTTACTTTTTCTATTCGGTAAAAGAAAATACGAAAGTAAGAAAGGGTCATTCAGTAAGTATTGAGACAAATCGCTGTAGCTCAGAAGCGGCTTGTTTTAAGCAATACGATAGTTTCAGTGCGTCAAGTTGGCATCCTTGCACTTAGTTTCTCATCAGCTGTTCGAGAGTATTTGGTAAGCATAACCTCAAATGTATTCAGTTAACAGTGGCGAGTCCGCTCGAACATTACACCTCGGAAGAACAACGCTCAGTGATTAGATTTATCAAAGGTAGTGAAATCCACTAAGAATGTTGAAGTGTACGGGAATAATTGTTTAAACCGTTCGAACGTTTCGAACGTTTACAAATGGGTAGAATAGTTTAAAAGTGGCCGTGTAAGTTTATGTGTGACGAGCAACGAAGTGGGCGACCGGTTGAAGTTGCAACTTGCTCCCTCGAATCTCGAAGAACAACGAATCATCAGTTTACAGTTATTACAGTGATATGCTCACAAACAAAGTAAGGCCTGCCATTCGAACGAAACGTCGTGGACTCTTTGACTAAAGGGTGATTTTGCTTCATGACAACGCACGCCCATACACGGCACAGTTAACTCAACAAATACTTCAAAAAATGGGGTGGGAGATCCTTCCACATCCACCCTACAGCCCCGCCCTCGCCCCATCGGCTTTCCATTTGATTGGACCCGTTAGAGAGAGAGAGAGAGAGAGAGAGAGAGAGTGTGTCTGTGTTGTGTATGTATGTATGTGAACAGCATAGTTAAAAAACGATAAACCGTAGAATGTTCAAACTTGATATTCCGTTTAGGTATCACCAGGGTCTGACAGTACGTTATACGTACAAATTCCTTAACCGGAAGTACCACTTTACCAGTTTTTTTTTTTTTTTTTTTTTTACTCTTTGCGATTTTTTCAAAAATGGCTCCAACGATTTTATTCAATCTTGGCACATCAAGTACACATACAAAGAGCTATAACTTTTATTTGAAACATTTCTCTGGAAAAAATCAAGGGTACTTTTGCGAGAGGGGTAGGGTTGCGACTTCCTCTAAAGTGCCATTTCAGTTTATTAGACAATTCTGTCATCTAAATAATATTAATTAAAATTAGATATGTTGTAGAAATTCCGAGTTTGAAAAAAATCTGATGACCGAAAGTGCTTTTACTTTACTACCACTTTACTAAATGATTTCGTGATTTTCTCAAACATGGTTCCGACGATTTTCTTGAAACATCTTATATAAACTACGCATACAAAGATGTACAACTTTTATTTATAACATTTCTCTGTGAAAATTCATTTAAGGGCACTTTTGGGGGGGGGGGGTTATATTTTTCTCCATAGTGCTATCATAGTTGATTATCAAATTCTATCATCCATAGAAAATTAATTAGAAATAAATAGATGTTCCGAGTTTCAAGAAAATTAGTTAACCGAAAGTGCGTTTTTACTGAACAGTTTTTTCAGTTTTGACGAATTTCATTAAATTTGGTACACAACTATAAAATTTGTCAATTATAATATTGAGAACTGGACTAAGAGAAAGTTGTGTGAATGTTTCACACCAGATTTTTTTTTTTTTAAAGAGTTTTGTAAGTGCTTTTTTGGGAGCATGTAGACAAATTTGATATTCCGTTTTGATATGAATGGGGGAGCTCTGACAACATGTAGGGTTAATTCTAGCAGGATTGGATTACTTTTTCGGAATGTGTCATTTTTTAATACCTTATTATATCTATTGTATTTTAAGGTTACTTTATTTAATATGTTTAGCATTAGTTTCTAATTTATGAATCAGATTTTGTTTAGTAGTATTTTTGGATTGTAGCACGTGGGAGGAACTTTCAGTGTGTGAAGTTCCTCATCCATGTTAGTTGTAAAGTACAATTTTATTTCTTGTTTTATTCCTTTATTTTATGTTCTTACTAAAACCCGAGATTTGTTGGCAGAGTCGTTTTATATTGCTTTCCTATTATGTCTAGTTTATCAGTTAGTTACGTGCTTAAATTTCGATAGAAAAATGTGGTAAATATATTTGTTTATGGCAACAGTTAGCGTAAAAAATTCAATTTTTTTTTTTTAAGAAGAATGATGATTTGTTGCATAGTTACATAAATGATAGATT
Organism: Triatoma infestans; assembly: GCA_011037195.1. Lineage (NCBI taxonomy): Eukaryota > Metazoa > Arthropoda > Insecta > Hemiptera > Reduviidae > Triatoma > Triatoma infestans. The sequence continues at coordinate 3,305 of JAAEAF010011712.1, read as the reverse complement.
GATATTGATACATTTATATTCATTGAAAATAAAGTTCTCGTCCTTATTGGTAGTTGGAGAGAGAGAGAAACAGAAAAAAAACGCAAGAAAGTAAAAAACCATAACAGTAAAGTGGTACTTCCGGTAGAGTAATTTTGACAGATGACCCACTGTCGGATCCCATGGTGATATCTAAACCGGTATATATCAAATTTGATCTTTCTACGGTCTTTCGTTTTTGAACTATGGTGTTCACATTCATACATACGCACCCAGATCTTTTTCTAAAAATCACTTTTTTTGACTCAGGAAACCTCAAACCCGGATATTTCCGGTGAAAACTCGATATCGAAAATTCGGCACGATTACAATACTTCCTCTTACTAGGGAGTAAGAGAAAGTAAAAAACCTAACCTCAACTTTCCCTCATTAAAGTGGCCCACTTAAATGAATTTATTTCGCTGGAGAAATTTTAGACCAGGTAGGTCTATTGCGGATCATATCTTCTCCCTTCAACAAATGCTGAAACAATGTTACAAGTATAATATCGATCTGCACCATCTTTTCATAGATTTTAAGCAAGCCTACGACAGCATAAACAGTGAAGAGTTAATTAAAGTTATGCTGAAACTAGGGATTCCTAGTAAGCTAGTGTAACGGCAAGAGAGAGAACACAGGCCCGACCGAGAGAAAAAAAAGGCCCTCTCTGGTACTCTCTCACTTAAGCAGGCCAGAGTAGGAGAAACTGTATATAAGCCAGTGAGAGACATCTATCTATCTATCTATCTATCAGATTCAACCATATACATCGCATCGTGTCATATCTCTACTTTCACCTTTTATTCTATAAAATTATTACAAGTCCAGCGCAGTTAGTGTAAACTTATAGCTATATTATAACAACTGTCTTCATATCTCGTCTAATTAATCAAACTCAATTTCTCTCCTCATCAACTCCATTATACTAGTAAGGCTAACTCGGATGACACTCACCGGAAGTAGCTGTAAAGTTAAGATCCAAGGTTTGCTATCGGATACGTTTGCGGTAAAAAGCGGCATGAGACAAGGTGACCCTCTATCCCTAACTCTCTTTAATCTAGCGCTTGAACATGCAATACGGGCCATACGGACTAACCCGAACGTACAATTCTCAACAGAATGACACAACATCTAGCCTACGCTGATGATGTTGTCATATCGGTTAGAACAAGAGCAGCGCTTGCGGGAGCTTTTAAGGAATTTGTAGATGCCGCAACAAAGATGGGTTTGCAGATCAATGAACGAAAAACGGTGTACGAGGGTGGTTTGAAAAGTTCTCGGAATCACCGCTAGATGTCAGTGCTAGAGCAACGAGGTTCCCGCGCAATAATCACACATCCTTTGTGAGTGAACAAGTGGCGCGTCAGTGCTCTTGCTGCAGGAGAATGGTAGTGACGACTCTTTGTTGTTGTTCCCGCGTAGTGATTTGTGACAATGGAAAAAACTGAGATTCGAGCAGTGATTAAGTACTTTGTAAAGAAAGGTATGAAAGCAAAGGAAATTCATGCCGACTTTCAGAACACACTGGGGGACTCTGCTCCTTCATATTCAACTGTTGCCAAGTGGACCAGCGAGTTTAAATTTGGTCGGGAGAGCTTAGATGATGATCCGCGTAGTGGACGGCCAAATAGTGCTATGACCCCAGAATTTATCGCAAAAGTGCATAAAATGGTCATGGAGGATCGTCGACTGAAAGTGCGAGAGATTGCTGAAGCTAAGGGATGTCATCTGAACAGGTGTATCACATTTTAACCGAAGAATTGGGAATGAAAAAAATATCGGCAAGATGGGTGCCGCGGCTCTTGGCATTGGACCATAAACGCACCAGATTGGAAATGTCCGAACAAAGTCTGGCCCGTTTTCAGCGCAACCAACAAGATTTTTTGCGCCGGTTTGTGACTACAGATGAAACTTGGGTCCACTACTATACCCCAGAGACAAAACAGCAGTCAAAGCAGTGGAAACATGCTGAGTCACCACCACCAAAGAAAGCAAAGGCAGTACGTTCGGCCGGAAAGGACATGGCCTCAGTTTTCTGGAATGCAAAAGGCATTCTGCTGATAGATTATCTTCCTACTGGCCAAACAATTACGGGGCAATACTATGCAAACCTCCTAGACCAACTACAGGAAAAGATACGCGAAAAAAGGCCTGGTTTGGCAAGGAAGAAAGTCATCTTTCATCAGGACAACGCCCGCCCGCACACAAGTGTTATTGCCATGGCAGAACTTCATGAACTGAGGTACGGATTGTTGCCACATCCACCTTATTCATCTGATTTGGCACCAACAGACTTTCATCTCTTCCCCAAGCTGAAAATTATCCTCGGTGTACGGAGATTTCCTACAACGGAAGAACTGACAGCCGAATTGGAGAGGTACTTTGCAGGCCTGGAGGAATCTCATTTTCGCGATGGGATAAAGGCATTGGAACATCGCTGGACCAAATGCATAAGTCTGCAGGGAGACTATGTTGAAAAATAAAAGCAGTTCCACCGAGGTAAGACACTTCTTTCTAGTACATTCCGAGAACTTTTCAAACCACCCTCGTACATGAGAACCTCGAGAAATTCCAATAGTGCCAGTGAAGATTTTTCTTTTCGAAGGCATGTCTTCCAGGCTGTAAGTCAATTTAAATATCTGGTAGCTCTCGTGACCGAGAAAAATGAAGGGCTAGAGGAAATTAAAGGAAGAGTAACGGCCGGTAATAAGTGTTATTTTGCACTCCAGAAGCCATTAAAGTTCAGAGCCTTGGCACACAGAGCGAAGGTTCTTATATATAAAACAGTAATTAGGCCTATCGTTACCTATGGCTGTAAAACTTGGGTACTTACCACATACAAACACACAACACACACACCCTTTTCTAGAAAGGTTTTTTTTTTTTTTTTTTTTTTTTACTCAGGGGACCTCAAAACGTGTATTTCCGGTGAAAACTTGAGATAGAAAATATATATATTTTTTTCATTCTCAGAGGCGTCAAGAGTATATGTTTAGGTGAAAATTTGAATATCTAACAGGTTCATTTTTTTTTTTCCCTGTAGCAACAACATTAAGTAAATAAAAATAAATATTTGGTATTGGAACATATTCTTTTTTCTTTCTCAAAAACAAGAGAAATCATTTATTTAGTTTTAGTTTATTGATTGTCTGTGGACCAGTGAGTGGCGCCGCCTTGTTGTTTGTCTTAGTTTAATTATCATTAATTGTTTAATGTCAGAACATCCCTTTTTTTTTTTTTTTTTCTTTCTTTCTTTTATTTTTGTAGGTAGTTCTGTGGGTAGATAA
>JAAEAF010011711.1:0-17482 GCA_011037195.1 Triatoma infestans | reverse complement strand
CATCTCTAATGGTGGAGGCCAGTTTGAGCAAGATCTGTAATTAATGAGGAGTAAAATTTATAATAAAATAGTACTTTTCTTCTTATTCAATAAAAAAAACCGTTATAATACCATTTTGAAATTTCTTATAGGAATCATGTTTTCATTCATAACTTGTAAAATATCGCTCAAAGAAAAAAAACCGTTCAAGTAAATGTTTCTTACAAAAAATAGAGGAATCTATTTCTTAAATAAAAACCACACCTCCCCATTTGAAACAGTGAAGGGATGCTGTGTTCTCGCTTCTCGAATAACCCAAACCAAGTTTGCAAATTAAATTTGGATTTCTGACAAAAACTACGGGGACACGTTAGACTATCTTAGTTTCCGAGAAAAAGCGTTATCCATTACCTTGGGACCACACAGATATACGACTGTGTGAGCAATCTGAAACACTTGATTAGCACATTTATGGTTACCTGAGATCCACCAGTCTCTAAGTAATAGGCATAAAATAAATCTTCCCACAAAAAGTTTTCAATAGGGGTTTCAATAGGTTAGCTAATATTTGAAATTTGAAAAAAATATCATATTTTTTTGAGAAAGTAAAAAAAAAAAAAAATCAGTAGTGATTGCCATATGATTGATCGATGGAACTTTTTTTAATTTTTTTACCGATACCTTGTGTCGGATACACTTGTAATGTCCAAAAGAAATTTTATACTTGACCTACGTGCAATTTGTTTTGTTTTTGGGTGATTAAATCACATATCATAATCAAAGGTTCACACACATTCACACACACACACAAAATACTCTTAAAATCTTTTTATACTTTTTAAGCATTATGTACGTTTGAACAATTCCCACTTTGGAACGTTCAAAATATGAGTTGCGTCATAACGAGATATCCATTTAAATTAAACAATAATGAAAGAAAAACCCAGCAATTTTCATTTAAAAAATAATTTCCTTTTTTTATACAGTATTGGCTGTTGTTTTCACTTTAATTCTTCCTCGGCAATATAATTACAAAACTTTCTAAAACAATAAAAGTACAAATTTCAAATAAACAGAAAAGTTGCAGAGCATGTTTATATCCAAGATTCCTTCTTATTATTAATAATGTTAAGTTGTCGGCGTTATAATAAAGTTCTTAACTCGCTTTTATTAATAAACTTCAACCAACTTTAATTCTCTTATCTATTTTTAACTTTTAATTACCTCTTTGAATACTTTTATCAAATATTTTCTTATCCGCAGTGATTATACAATCATGTTTATTCCATTAGTAAGTTTAGTTCTCAAAATTTCTAGATAATTATTTAGCGACAATATCACATAACTACAAAGTTCTATATTGATAAAAATATATTACACCATCATTTTCGAATTTTTGTTTGTTTTAATATTAAAACATCTGTTGTGAAAGCGTTCACATACCATTTTCTCCTGTGGCGACAATTACAATTCTCTAAACTTCAATCGGCAGCGCCCTCTTCCACCACCCAAAGAACACCTAAAGTTAGTTTAAAAATCAATCCGAATTCATGAGATTCCTTACAAACACTCTAAAACCTTTTTCCCGAAAAAATTCAGAAACCTGATTCACTAAAAAAACCCATTATGGTTAACCGATTTTTATTTAAAACTTCGAAATTGTAGAAAAGCTTTAAGATAATAAAGCGGTACATTACATTGAAATATAATTTGTATAGCAGTTTAACATTGCAACTTACACAGAATAATCCAAAAATCAATTTCTTTGAGAAATTTTATTTAGATAAACGTGAATTCTTTTTGTATGTGTAGTGGTTGTTCTGGGAGAGTTGGAGTAAAAGAGAAAAACTTAGGTTGAGATAAGTTAGACTTATATTGAACTTTGTTTTTACTATATGAGTATATGAAGCTGTATAATGTAGAGAAGAGTATGGTAGCGTGAGGAGAGAGTGACAGATGACCGGCAGAGTGACGGTGTGAGAACTAAGATCGTTGAGTGTTGATGGTTGTTCGAATGGCGTCTGAATGAGAGCTTGTTGGCGGTAAAACGCCCTTTTTAGGCGGGCGGCTGGACTAGCCTCTATTCTCTTTAACTTCCCCTGTGCTCCTTAGTTGACCAAACAAACAAATATATATGTAAGAAACAAATATATATGTATTGAGTATCTGAAGTTTAAAAGTAATTGTTAGAGCATTTTTTAGTAATTCGTGAAATAAAACAACGATTGTATTCGGCTGAATTAGCCGTAATTGCTGCACTTCCGGTTGACGAATTTTGGGTGAAATATCAGTGTCGGATGTAGTAATGTGTAATAATAATATATTGCACGCGGCAATATGTAGAGCTGATGTATTTACCCCCTCAATCTAAGAACCAGCAATGTAGATTTCGTGCTTAAAACTTGGCGGAAAATTACAATCCTGGAGAAGAAAGCCTCTGCATGGAAGATATGCGAGTGAACTTCCCGAGGTTAGTGTCGAACGCATAGTTATAATGAGGTTATTTGTTTCCTGAAACGGAATGGTTTATGATGGCAATATACGATGAAGTAATAAAAACAATGAACTGCCGCCAGTATAAATTAAAGGATAATAGCGTTACTGATGATCGGTGTAGATTATGTCTTAATAAAGCGGTAGACGATTCAACACGTGACAGCAAGCTGCCAAGCCAAAACGCAGAGTCTACTTAAGCAAGACACGCTAATGTCGCCACCAGATCCATCAAAAACTAGTGTGGAATAATGAATTAATCAATAAATCCACACAAACCACGCCATGGAAAATTGCATTAAAAAATATTTAGCCGAAGGCGAACTAAATGATTGGTCATAGTCAGACCAGAACCTGTTAATCCCAAGTTTGATCGAAGAAATCCTATCTTTCAAGTGAGAAGTCATAGTTAATAGAGTAGTCAGCAACAGACCTGGAAATTTGTACTGATTAACAACTTACTTCCAGAGGAGAACGCTTATAAAGTCAACGTTCTAGATATGCTATAAATTACCTAAAAGCGAAAGCAAATTTGAAGTTTTTAAGATTTTTCATGTGTGATATATATATTGTTTACACACACACACGCAAATAAACCTATACCTACATATGTACACACACATAAAGCAGACTATTCACTAACAATTTTTTTTTATATTCATGGCGTTAAAATTAAAATTTTTGTTTTAATAAAAGATTTTCTTTTTTTTTAATTCTACTGAGTAAAAAACTCTTTTTCCACCACACTGATTAAAAATACAACACGGTTTCTGATTTTAACGGAATAATGTACACATTATTTAACGTTGTAGACAAAATTAATTATTAATAAAATATATAATTATTATTTTTATTAATTATTAATAAAAAATTGGAAATCAAAAATGAAAAAATTAAGATTTTTTTTGTTCTCATGATTCCAAATTTGTAAATAGATACATTGCGTTATAGAACTTTAATAATGTCTTCTTTTTTTTAACGTAATTACATAGATTTTTTGAAAGGCCTCTTTTAGTAAAAAGCGAACGTTTTTCACATGAAAAAGCGAACCAACGTTTTCTCATAGCTGAGTAGATGAGGTAGTTTGGGGGGGGTTCTTTGGGTGGAAGAGAGTTTGGTGGTGAAACGTATTCTATGCATGTTACAACTGTCATATGACAGATACCGAATTCTGTTTAGTTTTTTCCAAATTATGTGAAATGTTTGCACATTTTTTTTTGCCTAATCTGTAGTGATCATTAATTAGATTTACATTTAGATCGTTGTAGGAGATTATTGCAATGCGTCCTGAAATCATTATAGCCAATTGTGCCCCCCGGAACCTTCTCCAATGCACAGCCGGCCTCCAAGCAGCATACCCTAGCTACAGTCAACACTGCCCAACACCGAACAGTGAGTTGTAGAGGCTCCTAGGAAGAAAAAAAATCTAAGAGCAGCATGCTGGATTCGAACCTGGGACCTCCGCGTTGCTAGTCTAGCGTGCTACCACCACTGAGCTAACCCCTTCCTTCTTCCTTGGCTTTTGCCAGTTAACTAGGGACGGAGACCCTAGTTTGTGTACTGTGTTTGTCCTTGTCTGTAAAGTGTAGAGTGTATGTACTCGTAGTTTAAGTGTATTGTCTACTGTCCTGATGTCCTGTGGAGTACTGAGCTTTTTTTCTTCCTAGGAGCCTCTACAACTCACTATCCGGTGTGAACTGTAACCCGTGGGGTCACTACTCCCCAAGTAACTGCATGCAACAGATACCCCTTGCGGGCAATGATCATTTATTAATATAATGAACAACTTTTACAATACAATTTACTATTGCAGCATATATGTTCACAATATGGTTAGTACACTTTTCAATAACAATCGCACTTATTAAGCTGTCTAGCGTTTGAGATCACTTCGAGACGCAACTTGTATTCGAAGTGATTAGCGAAGCAACTATATATACAACAACTCTAAGAAGAAAGATGTCAAGGATCGGCCACCGAAAACACTATTAGGTGTTGTGGATCTAATAGTATCTTCTCTACTATTAGATTTTTATAAACGAATATCAAATTTAACAGTTATACCGGTACTCGAACTGGGGTCCTCCCAGTTACAAGTCCATGCTCATAACCACTACACCAACACTCGCCCCCGGGGATGATCTATTATTTTATAGGTAAATCAAACCGAATATTGCAGGAATTGAAGATTATGAAGGATCTGAGTTTTGGGGAAAGAAAAACCCAGCAATGCAAGCTCTGATATAGAGCCAGATATCTAAGAGCTCAATTTATGCTCCTATACTTTCGTGAATATTTTGTTCAGCCACTATTTTTGAAAGAGTTTTTTCTTGAAACCTTTTTTTTCCTTTATTTCACTTCTAGAATTGCAATTGTAACAAATTTTCGCAACTGAGTTTTTAATGGAAATGTATGCTTCGCAAACAGGAAAAAAAAATGTTTTTAGCTTGCTTGTATGAGTGTTTATTTTTGTTATTTTCTCTTAGCTTGAAACATGCTCCACAATAATTATAATACGTACAGACATTGAATTACATTTAAAACAATCTATAATAAAGCAATAAAACATAATAAACATACATAATTAGAGTGTAGTTAGTTAGTTACAGCAGTTTCTTTTGATAAAGAAAGAAAAAGAAAACATTATGTTACTTATTTACTAAATAATTAATAACAATAATAATATTCCTTATTTTACGTCCGATACATATTACATAATAAATTAGAGTGCTAGAAAAGGATCTATAACTCTAACTGAGATTCAAAATAAAAGAGTAAGCAGGGCTTACTCAATATTAGGAAAAGGACGAACAAATAAAAACTTAGCTATTTAAGATATACTTAATACTTTTATGTTTGTAATGAATATTTACATTATACACACCTACATTTTTAATTAAATCATTGTTACTTATTTCTGAATATAAGAAAAATCTTTCTGTCGCTTATTTTATGACATCCTTAATGAATGGTAAACCGGTCTGTTCGTGGAGGGAACTAATCGGTGTGTACCTAGGAGAATCTGTAGCAAATCTCAGAAACTTATTTTGGATTCACTGAAGTTTTAGCATATTGGTTGGACATGTAAGGTTCCACGCTGCAGCGGCCACAAGTTAAGACAGGTCTCACCACTACTATGTATAATAAGCATGGAATGTCTATTTAAAAGTGGGAAAAGTGTGACTATTAATCGTTTACATTTGTTACAAATGGTATTCACATGCTGAGCAAATGTTAAAAGATCTGTCCATCACCAAACCGAGATTTATTAAATTAAATAATAATTTATTGATTTATTAATTTATTATTAAATCAATTAAATTTACCAAATTCTAAAAAGATATTATATTTTGAGGTTAGATTAAGAGATCTAGGTGAGAAGGAGGCCAGGGATCAGCATGTAAAAACTATATTGCAAATTAGGGCGCTTCTAATGTAGTCTATTAAAGAGAAGTCGAGTAAAATATGTTGTGTGTGTGTGAGTGTGTGTGTGTGTGTGTGTGTGTGTGTTTGAACAAAATACCCTAAAAACAAAAAATCCTTCGAAGCTCGGAAACTTCGTGTTCCATCACAGATACCAACCAAAAGCATATGTCGTGAAGATTTTGGACAATATCCATGCAAGTTAACCGTAAAATTGATTCACTTGAAACAATTGGCTATAATGATTTTCTGTAAACTTGGAATACTAAACTGCACAGATGTAAATAATATATTTATATCTTTTATTTGAAACATTTTTTTTTTTTTTTTTACAAAAATTGGTATTTGGGATTGTCTGAGGAATGTTATAATAGTTTGTTTAAACGAGGCAGTCGCCTGGGCTACAATGTAATTATACATCAAAAAGTATTCTCATCATATACATACTTTTGTTAGTGAAATTGAGTCAACAATCCGAGTTTAAAGAAACATTTATCAATTTTATAATTGTATTAACTGAAATAAAAGAATGTTGTGTGAGTGTTACATCCCAGATTTTTTCCTTCGTTCACTGGTGACTTCAGAACATACCTGCAGTTTGTGTACGTGTTACATAATTGGATACGATGTTATTTCTCTTTTAACAGAAGAGAAAGTTGAAATCAGGTGATACTGTTCAGCGTATCAAATTTGAAAATGAGTTTGAAAAGAAATACTATAAGAATAATAAAAAAAAAAGGGAAGGGAATGGCTAAATGGTTAGCGTACTGGACTCCCATGCGGAGGATCCGGGTTCGAGTCCAGCTGTGATACCCTTAGATTTTTTTCTTCCTAGGAGCTTCTACAGCTCACTGCCTGGTGATGGACACTGTTCGGAGGCCGACAATTCACTGAGTAATCTCTGGGCGCCAATGACGATGTTGAAGCGCCTTAAATTAAAAAATAAATACAAAAAAAAAATAGTAAAAACCAAAACACTAGTTTTTAAAAAGTCTTTTAAGCGTAATTTATCCTATGGTTAAAAATCACATTAATACAATGTTTTGTGATATGAACGACATAATAATATGATTGGATATTTACATTGTTCCTAATTTGAGAGAGTTATATTAAATAATGAATGGTAAATGAAGGTGATCTTAATTTTTAATCAATCAATGAACCGATAATTGAACAATGGTCTGTGGAATTATTTAAAATGTTGTTGTGATGGTGAGTCAATATCTGAATTTCCATTTTGGTTACAATACATTTCTACTACAAACACACATACTCACACACACACACCCAAATACTGGGAAAATGATTTTTAACCTTTAATCGACTATTTTTATACGCTTGATTTCCTTTTGACTTTTTTTTTATAACATATACATTTTTTTTACTTTCTCTTACACTCTAGAATTATAGGTATTATATTCGTATCAAATTTTCGATTTCGAGTTTCACCGGAAATATCCGTTTTGAGGCCCATAGGTCGAAAAAATGTTTTAGCAAATGGTCTGTGTGGTGTGTGTGTGTGTGTGTGTGTATGTATCTGAACGCATAGCTCCAAAAACGAAACCGTAGAAAGTTGAAACTTGATATTCCGTTTAGTTATCACCTTATCACCATGGAATACGACAGTGGGTCATCTATCAATATTCCTCAACCGGAAGTACCACTTTACTAGTTGTTTTTTTATTACTTTTTTGCAATTTTCTCAAAAATGGATCCAACGATTTTCTTCAAACTTGGTATATCAACTACACATACAAAAAGTTACAACTTTTATTTAAAACATTTTGTTGGTAAAATTCCACCTCTTCCCCAATTAGAATTGAATATGTTGTTGAAATTCCGAGTTTGAAAAAAGTCGGATTACCGGAAGTGCGTTTACTTTAGCAATTTACTAAATAATTTTTCCACTTTTACTCAAAAATGACTCCAACAATTGTCTGAAAACATCTTATATAAACTAAACATACAATGTTCTATAACTTTTATTTTAAACATTTCTCTGGGAAAATTCATTTAAGGGCACTTTTAAGGGAGGAGTGAGGTTATGTTTTTATGTAAAGTGCTATCACAGTTAATTATACAATTCTATCATCCAAACAAAATTAATGAGAAATAAATAGATGGCCAAAATTCTGAGTTACAAGAAAATTAGTAAACTTGAAGTGCGCTTTTAATGGACAGTTTTTTTTTCAGTTTTCGACGAATTTCATTAAATTTCGTACACAAACTATAAAATTTGTCAATTATAATTTTGAGAACTGGAGTAAGAGAAAGTTGTCTGAGTGTTTCACACCAGATTTTGTTTATTTAAATATTAATTTAATATAAACATTTAGGCCTACTAGTTTCGCTTACCCAATATTAAAACTATGGCATGAAACGCTCACCCGTCTTTCTTTTAGTGCAAAGTATTTATTGATTATTGATGAATTTCCTTCAAAGTAGGAATATTCACTAAATTTTTAAAGATTTTATATTATCTAAGTGAGAGAACCTAGTCTAAAATCAAACAACAGCTTCAGATACTGTACAGCTTCTCTAGAACTCCATTAAAAATCAATTTGCCCGGCAATTTGTTTCCAACACAAATGATAATTTTAACGTACCAAGTTTTAGAGAAACCAATTTTTATCTTCAATGAAACTGGAAAGAAGGAACTAGAAAAAATAGTTTAGTGAAGTCGTATTTCCTCTCAAGGAATTTTCTAAAAATTTCCGAATTATTCACATATTTATTTCTTGTTAATAAAATATAGGGTGTTAAAAATCATTTTAATATAGCGAAATGACACTTTAAAGGACAGTTCAACATCTCATTCCTCCTATTGAAACACAAAAATTATTTTTTTTTAATAAAATATTTCAAATAAATGTGATTTGGTGGGAGTATCACAGTTCCAAGGAAATCATTGGAGCTTTTTTTTTCTTTTTTTTTTTTTGAGGAAATCGCAAAATATAAAATAAAGAAATCTAAAATCTAAAAGTGTACTTTCGGTTGACCGATTTTGACTGAAATCTTATTGTCGGTTACCTTAATCCTACAGAGTAACCTTATTTAAAAATAAAAGTAAGTCACACTTTTTAATAAAATAACGTTTTTTATTTTTGCTGACTAAATAGAAACACTTTTTGGACTAAAGGGTTGATTTTGAAATAGAGAAAGTAAACAATAAAATGGTATAATGAAAAAAAGCATTACCATTAATTCTCTTCAAATCTCAAATGTCAATAATTAGAATTACAGTCTGGATTCAATGAGTCGGCGAAGTTAGCAAAAAAAAATTAGAAGTAGGTTATGTTCATCAAGTGTGTGATTCCGTCAGTAAAGTAAATTAAATTGTTGCCTACTTTTTCAGGTTGGCTTAACGTCCCACTACCAAATTAGGTGTCATGGACGGGGACGCGGAAGCACCTACTTTACCACCAACATTTTTAAACTAATATAAATTTAGCAGCTCATAGAAAAGTGTAGAGCAAGAAACAAAGAGTTAAATTTACTCTTTATAGACGTAGAAAAAGCCTATGATAATGTAACAAGAAGTAAAGTCTGGGCAGACCTCAAACAAGCCGACATTGAAGATAGCCTCATTAAAGCGGTCCAAAGAATGGATCATGGAAGCGAATACAGGATCAGGTTAGGTAATACTCTGTCAAAGCCTTTTTTAGCATCAAAGGGTCTTAAACAGGGATGCTGTATGTCTCCCACGTTATTCAAAATATATCTCGCCACGCTGCACACGATTGGTTACGAAAATGCGGAAGAATGGGTCTCCCCATTGAGGATGATCACCTTTGCACCCTCTTTTTTACTGATGATCAGGTGATCGTGGCCCAGGATAGGTATGATATGGAATTCCTTATTCGAAATCTGAAGCACCAATACACCCATGAATATAAATTTTTCGAAGACGGAGTACATGGTAGGAGGGGGAGCGACATGGGTGATTTAGAAGTGGATGGCCAGGCCTGGTAAAAAGTGGATAATTTCAAGTACCTGGGCTCTGTGTTGGAAAAAGTAGGTGGATGTAACACCGAAGTGCGTTTAAGAAGTCAGCAGGCGCGCAAGGCCACAAGGATGCTCCATACCACCCTATGGAACAAAATCATTTCTAAAGAAAATAAAAAGAAGATATTTTACTCCATCGTGGAAGGAATTCTCACCTATGGACGAAGACGTGGACTACATCGCAACGGCTGTTTTCGAGGGTAACAGCAGTTGAAATGGATTTTTGGCGGCGATGTTTAAAATGAGCAGATCGTGTGAAGAATAATATAGAGAAGTAGATCGTGTGAAGAATGAAGATGTAAGGCGGGAAATGAATATAGAGGAATCCGTGGGAGAGAGAGTTATGAGGAAAAAGCTGAAATATATGGGGATCTAAGGCGGATGGACCTGAAAAATGGCCGGAAAAAGTCAGAAAATGGGCCCCCTACAAAGAAGAAAGCGGCGAAGACCAGTCCGTTGATGGGAACAGGAGATAAAGGAGGAAATGGCGGCCAGAGTATTGCGCCAAGGAGACTGGGCGGACAAGTATTTGTGGAGAGAAATGATCTGACGGCCACCCAATAGAGGGAAATGCCGATGTAAAGTAAAAGTAAAAGTAAATTTAGCAGTTATAAGCGGGGCTCGAACTGTGGATCTCCCAGCTACAAATCCAAGTACATAATCACTATACAAAGACCACCCTTTGATTTCATTATATACTTATACAATTTGGTAATTGGACGTTTTATTCGCTCGACATTAAATTCGAAAAAGCACTGTTACTGATATACAATCGGTCGGGGTAGTTTGTAGCAGAAAATTTAAAAGTTCTAAACTTCTTTAGCCTTAAACAAAAACCATTAAGGTTTCTGACGAGGGAAGAAAATTCGAACTCTATCAAAATTAAGAAACTATAGGAGGCTAGACGGCTACAATCTCAGATAGGGAATATTTTTTGTTTGTTTTAAACTTAATCACCACACCATACATACATACATATATAGGACACATCATCCTTATTGGAAATATTTCCCGGTAATATTGAATGCCGTAGTATCCGCGGAGTGCCGTTTGTGTCATTTGAGAATACTATCCATTTTATTAAACAGGTTTTGGGCATGAAATCAATGTTGATCTTTCAATCCGATAATCAAACCTGTTTGTTGATTTTGTTTATATAATTTATATCATTGTTCAATCAAACAAAATAGTTCGACCTTCCGTTATCGGGTGTTGAGAAGTTACTACTATATGTGAAGGGATCCGTATTTGGCTACTCAAGGATAAGCTACTGTAATGTTACGTTGGTCTGCCGTTTCAGAAAGCTGGATTCCGGAAGTTAAAATCAAAATCTGATGCGCATGATTTGTCAGAGACAAGCCTACAGCGCGTGCAAAAATTTGTTCAGAAAACCAAAAGATGGTCGGTTTGGGAAAAGAATAAAAGTACAAGTGATGAAAAGTGTATAGTTTTTAGGAAAATCCAAATATCGTAAGCGGTGGGGAGGATACCTCAAGATTGGAGATTAGCCAAGATAGTGTGTGGTAAAGACATCATGACCTGATTTTGTTGAACTTTCAAGATGTTGTACATTTTGAGCTGTTCCCAGGCGGCAGAGCTGTTGACTCTGAACTTTATACTTTGGATAGAGTTTATGAACTCTTATAAGCAAGTCCTAGCGCTTTATAATCAAACGAAATAAAGATATTCTGCAACAAGGTTCTTTTTCAGGTCTTAGCCATGGATTTTATGGTTGTTGTATTAATAGGGGTAATATAATAGTAAATTATGATTGATATCCATCTTTACCCACAAAAGCTGATCAACTAGTTGAACGTAATGTCTGCCAAGATGCAACAAGGCAATATCTTTATTTTCTGGTAATGTCTACGAGGCAATAAAATTATATTTATTGCCGTTGAATCCTTTCGACATATTTACATAAACTAACTACCGCTAGCTCTTATTAAGGTCAACTCAGTGTGCATATTGTTTAAAGAGAGGTTCCATTGGACAAGATATCTTTACTAAAGAAATTGAAGTCGTTCCTTAGCTTAGGATAAGTTGTAGTATATAAGACGCCGAAGTTGTGAAGCTTAGGATAAGTTGTAGCATTAATCTACAATAAATTTAAGCTATAAGCAATCTTCTCCATAGAAATCCATTTTCATCTCAAGCTGCAATCAATAAAAAAAAACTGTCCACATCTAAGCTATTCAACAGGTTATATAGTAAGTAATCTCGAGGAGAATTTTTAATAATACAAAAAAAAATTATAATAATAAATACTAGTGAAATTAAAAACTAGAAATGTAAGTTTTATTTAGTGGAAAAGAGGTAGATAATATTTTAATGGAACATCTCTGATGCAAAGATGGCTCTATAATAGGAAGTTAATACAGATTACTCTCCAAGGAGTTCTTTCCAGCACTAACACCAATATTTATTATAGTTCAGGTGATTTTAAAAGAGCAGAATGTTTTTCCAGTTTCTCTTCTTTTTATTTTAATCTCATTCTACCGTATTCTTTCCTTCTTTTTTTTTAAGATTAATTTTTAAAATAAATATTTTATCTAAAAGATTCTCATCTCTGTTTTCTTTTCTTAATTTACATAAAGAATAATAAATGTTTGTTCATATAATTTTGATCTTTTGATTAATAATTTTTGATGTGTCGTATCTCCGTCGCTAAGTTTTTTTAATCTTTTATAATGTTCAGAGAGCTTGTTATATTTTAAAAAATATATATATGTATCAATATATTAATATTAATGGATGTAAATAGAAAAAACGATATTTATAATTCTGGCCAAACATATTACTTTTTGGAGCCAAAAAATTTATGGCCCTTCAGATATGACACTTTCAATCCTACAATGTAGTAGGACCCAAGCAAAAATGACGGCCACATTTAGCGCGTTTATAGCAGAACGTGGTAATGCCCAAAAGCTTGTGGCTGCCGAAAACAGAGCGCTCTACACAATTATTAATTTTTTACTACACAACAACCAATTTTAAATTAAGAAAAAATGAGGAGTAAAGGAAAAGTTTTATGAATTTAACTTCAGAATTTCTCATTTCCAAAATAACGGCTTCAGTTTTAATTTACTAAATGTATAATTGCACATAATATTAATCTGAAGTTTAGAGATAAGACTAAAGTTTCAGTCCTCCAAATCCTAACTTAGTGGTCCTACAATCGGTCGGGGTAGTTTGTAGCAGAAAATTTAAAAGTTCTAAACTTCTTTAGCCTTAAACAAAAACCATTAAGGTTTCTGACGAGAGAAGAAAATTTGAACTCTATCAAAATTAAGAAACTATAGGAGGCTAGACGGCTACAATCTCAGATAGGGAATATTTTTTGTTTGTTTTAAACTTAATCACCACACCATACATACATTCATATATAGGATACATCATCCTTATTGGAAACATTTCCAGGTAATATTGAATGTCGTAGTATCCGCAGAGTGCCGGAGGATTTGTAACTATAAGTGTGCTCTTAGTATACCAAGTTGAAAGGAAATCGTAACCATTTTTAAGAAATTAGGAAATACTCTCAGATGACAGAATTTCGCCAACATGGGAAATTCAGCAATTATTAAATGATCGTAATTTGAAACACAAGTTTGAGCATAAAATCGAAGTCATCTCCCCCCCCTCCCCAAGCCCTATAAAATACAAATTTCCAAGAAAAACCTTTCAAATAAAACTGATAACGCTACAAATACTTAGCTAGTTAGTAAGTTTAAAGAAAATGTTGGAGCCGTTGTTTAGTAAAAGTCGTTCAAAAACTTCAAGTAAAGCCGCACTTTCGAAGATGGATTTTTACTGAAACCTTCATGCCATATCCATCCATCAGTGACATTTAAGTAGTGTAACGTTTTTCCCTGTAAACTAGCTACTGCAACTAGTTCTAAGTGGGTTCGTTTAGATCAAATACACTAAACTTCAATAAGACAAACACCAATTTATTGTTTTACACAATAAATTACAAATACAACACTTAATGACAATTAATTCACAGTTTAAACCAAAAAAAGTTCACTTTTTTCACTTTTTATACACTTTTCACAAAAGCACACTTCGTTTGTAACAAAAATCTCTCAAAACTCTCTGTTGTCCCACTATTTGTACCGGTGGAGAAGAGTCTAGAAGGTTATAGATTGTTCTAGAAAGGGCTAGAGCGCGCCGCCAGCGCTTCCTAGCGGCCACTAGGAGAACTTGAGGTACCTGCTTTCTCTCCTAGATGGCACCAGAGGCTACGTTACAGTAGAATAACCAGGTTTTACTTCCTGCCTACTCTTTATTTCTGAGATAATTTATTCCACTCACATACGCATACAGACATACAAAAAATACGTAACAATTTCACACACACACATATTTCACGTAACAATTTTCATACATATAAACAATCATTCGCTAAAATTATTTTTGTCATATACCAGATGATCGCGAGTATATATTTTGCACGTCTATAATTGCATTTATAAGTACCTAACACGTTTATTTGAAACATATTTCCGGAATAATTGAATTTTGGAAATTCCGGGAGTGATGAGATCAAATTTGTAATATGTACAAATTTTTGGACTGGATGCAAGCTCTGTCTTGTAGGCTGCACATTAAATACAAAAATCAAAATAAATAAGGGACGACATTCCAGCAACTTATCTATGTATAAATAATATGGCCAACTAAATGATGAAATAAAATTTCTAAGTTTTAAGAAATATATTAATTAGAATTGTAATAAATTGCGGTAAGAGGAATATTCGTGTGAATATTCCACTTCTTCTTTTTTTTACTTTCTCTCACTCCTAGTAACAGGAAGTATTGTAATCGTGTCAAAATTTTCGATATCGAGTTTTCACCAGAAATATCCGTCTTGAGGTCCCCTGTGTCCAAAAAGTGGTTTTTGCAAATGGTGTGTGTGTGTGTGTGTATGTATGTGAACAGCATAGCAAAAAAACAAAAAACCGTAAAAAATTAAAACTTGATATTCCGTTTAGGTATCACCATGGGATCTGACAGTATGTTATCTGTCGAAATTCCTCAACCGGAAGTACCACCACTTTACTTGTTTGTTTTTTTTACTTTTAAAGCATTTTCTTCAAAAATGGCTCCGACGATTTCCTTCAAACTTGGTATATCAACTACACATACAAAGAGCTACAACTTTTCTATGAAATGTTTCTCTAGGAAAATTCATTTAAGTGCATTTATGGGGGAGGGGGTGGGATTAGGTTTTCATCTAAAGTGCTATTTCAGTTTATTAAACAATCCTATCATCTAAATAAAGTTAATTAGAATTGAATATGTTATTGAAATTCAGAGTTTCAAAAAAAAAAATCGGATTACCGGAAGTGCGTTTACTTTAGCAATTTACTAAATAATTTTTCCACTTTTTCTCAAAAATGACTCCAACGATTGTCTGAAAACATCTTATATAAACTAAACATACAATGTTCTACAACTTTTATTTCAAACATTTCTCCGGGAAAATTCATTTAAGTGCACTTTTGGAGAAGGGATGGGGTTACAGCTTCTTCTAAAATGGTATCATAGTTGACTATACAATTCTATCATTGAAACAAAATTAATTAGAAGTAATAGATGGCCAAAATTCCAAGTTTCAAGAAAATTAGTAAAACCGGAAGTGCGCTTTTATTGGAAAGTTTTTTCCAGTTTTCAACGAATTTCATTGAATTTGGTACACAAATTATAAAGTCTGTCAGTTATAATTTTGACAACTGGAGTAAAAGAAAGTTGTGTGAGTGTTTCACATCAGATTTTTTTTTAAGATATAAATGAGAGCAAATAAATGCTAATTACCTTAATGGACGTGATTTTTTTTCTCGGCACATTGCCGGCCTACGGTCAGTGTTCTGTCCTTAACAGACAACACTGTCTATCAGCGGACAGTGAGCTGTAGCGACTATTTGGAAGAGAATATCTAAGAGCAGCACTTTTAAACTCGAACCTGTTACCTACTCGTTGCTTGCCAATATAATTAGTTCAAATAATTATGAATTTGTGTAATCTTCAATTTTCTAAAACTTTTTGTTTTTATTGAACGAGACAAACAGTTTGATTTAAGATTTATACGAGTATATGAAGCAAGGTAGCAAGGAAGGAAGGGAGATATGTTTTAAAAGTTTCAAACACTAATTACAAGTGGAAGTAAAGATTGATGTAACAATGATAAACATTTTCCAAGTTATTAAATCAAAATTAGAGTGAATTGAATTTATTTCATATCATATTAATATTAATAACCAATTTCAGTCTATAATAGACTCTAATATTGTGTGTTTCTAGTCTATTTTAAAAGTTCTATATAGAGCATCATATAGCAACGAGTATATTATATTTCCAAAGTCGTAAACCTACAATTATTATTATGATTTTTTTTTAGTAAAATGGAAAGGTATCAGTGAACTAGTAAAATTAAAACATTCCAGATGTCCCCAGGCGGCAGTCATAGAGTACTCTAATAGTTGGGTACCTGTTTCCATTATCGGCTGGGCGTAAGTTGGAATTTTTCGAATTAGTCCTTCAACACGTCCGCCTCAGGCGTACCACACGATTAGTACCATAGTAAACGTGCTTCTTTCATTCTTCATTCCAGAACGTCTTTACTAAAAATCAAAGCTGATTTTTTTTAAAGAGAGGTTTTACTGAAGTCAGGTACTACTTGGTAAACTATTGCTGTTATTGTTTTTCCAAAGATGTTCGTGAATAAAATATATAAATTTTTTCAATTTTTTTAAAAATTATTGTTGCTTATTTATAGTACTGAAATGTCCAGTAATTTACACTGTCTATTTGGCCATAATCAGATTAGATTAATGGACATATTGGAAGTAATTGACATTTTTGTTCTTTATAATGTTTTAAGATGAAGATGGGCGATCTTTAAACAACGTATTTTTCTATGAAAATCCGATATCAAAAATTTGTTACGATTGCAACACTTTCGGTTATAGCAATAAGAGAAAGTAAAAATTTATAATGAATATTATGTAAAATATATATATATACGTGTGTGTCTGTCAAGTAACTCAATAAGAAAGAAAGGAACTCCATACAAGTTATCTGTTGAAATATTTCAAGAAGGAAATTAAGAGATTGTTGACCACTATCCATTAAATGTAATAATGATTTTACTCAATACTTTTGCAGTTTTTTTCATCATTTTCTCGAAAGCAGGTCCAGTGATTTACTATAAAACTATATACTAACGACACATTTCAAATCATATTATTTTTCAGAGACATTTTCCGTGGTGGCTGCTTCATTTTGTGGTCATCGACCGGTTTCGGGCGTTTGCCCATCTTCAGGATGCGTTTGTCAGACAGTGTGATAACATAGATTTGCACAGAGCAAATTCAGTTTATACACTGTATATGTACACCGCTATACACTGTGTTAATACACGTGTATAAACTGAATTTGCTCTGTGCAAGTCTGTATTATCACACTGTCTGATAAAACGCATCCTGAAGATATGGGCGAACGCCCGAAAACGGTCTATGGCCACAAAATGAAGCAGGCTACCACGGAAAATGTCTCTGATGCTTTCCAGCTCTGCGGAACC
>JAAEAF010011710.1:0-16647 GCA_011037195.1 Triatoma infestans | reverse complement strand
CTCCTCATTAATTACAGATCTTGCTCGAACTGGCCTCCACCATTAGAGATGTATTTCTTTGGTCGTAAGGTACAATTGGCAGGAAAAAGCATGTCTATGCATCTCTAATGGTGGGGACCAGTTCGAGCAAGATCTGTAATTAATGAGGAGTAAAATTTATAATAAAATAGTACTTTTATTCTTATTCAATCAAAAAACCGTTATTATTATCATTTTGAAATTTCTTATAAGAAATCTGTATTCACTCATAACTTGCAAAATATCGCTCAAAAAAAAAAACCGTTCAAGTAAATTTTTCTTACAAAGAATAGAGCAATCTATTCCTTAAATAAAAACTACACCTCCGCATTTGAAAACATGAAGTTGGTGCCTGTATCTCGCTCTCGAAGCCCCAAAACAAATTTGCAAATTAAATTTGGATTTCTAACAAAAAACTACGGGGACGCGTATTTTTTAGATTTTTTTTTCTAGCTATCTTAGTTTCCGTCGTTATCCATATACCTTGGGACACCCTGAATATATTTATATATGTAAACAGCATAGCTCGAAAACGATAAATCACAGTAAGTTTAAAGTTGATATTCCGTTTGGGTATCACTATGGGATCCGGGTAGAATTGACAAGAGAGTTTTCTCTCAACTGACATACGTATACACACAATACTTTGAACATTATTATATCCCGATTGGATAAACATTTAACACAGAAACCAGGGTTTGAAATCGATAATTTATTATTTTTTTCCAAGAAATCATCAAATAATAATTATTTTTGATCAATAAATTTAAAAATCATGCCTGATTTATTAATAAAAATAAAATCAATTTTTGAGTTTTTTTTATTCCAAAGAAACTCAATAAATTATAATTGCTCACAAATGATCATTATTATTGAACGAAAAGATTTTGCTCAGAAATATTGATCAAGTTATGATTTTTTAAGCTGTTGATCACAAATAAAAATTACTCTTGATAAAAATCATAAAATGATTTCTAAAATTGCCAGATAAAATTTTTTATCAGATTTGATTTTTATTTGTTTATTTTTAATTATCGATTTCAAACCCTGACAGAAACAACAACCACAATAGGAACTCATGAATATTAAAAATAGAATATCCCGATGACGATTATTGAAAGGAGTGATATTTAATTATTGTAGAGATAAGTTTGTTAGAAGAAAAATAAATAATAATAATTATTTTCCCACCCCCAATATTTGGCACATTACAATTTGACATCATTTATGGGGGATTAGATGTGCAAAATTATATTATTATTTTGCTCCTAGTAGTTATACATTGCTCACTGTATAAATATATATATAATTGCTTTAGTACAGCTTTAATGTAGATAAAATAAACAACATTACCCCTTCTACCACAATGAATGGATGGGTTGACTGACATGTCTAAATATTTATCTTACCTACATAAGTACATTGCTGTGAAGGAGATAATATTTCATACTCTTATTTCCCTCACCCCCCACCGACTCTAGTTTTTAGGTTGACCTGCTTAAGAGGATATTGATTCTACATGGCCAATGTTCCCCGTGTTCTTTCCATTAAATGACTGATATTTACCGCATAATCACATTAAAGTCATTTAAATTGCAATATCCATTCTATAAGTTATAATGTCTTGCTAAACAAATTTTAACACCTTAATGAGGTTCACAGTTATGGTGTGAAATTTTGAATAATAACCCTGCTAATAAAGGAATCTGAATTGCAAATGATTATATATATATATATATATATATATATATAATGCACCAGCATCGGACAACCAGCTGCTTCTGTAATCCTTACTATGGAAACAGAAACGTATGGAGGTATTAACACAGTTAAAATGGAGGAAAATCCTTAATCCAAACTCCTTAATCTATTACTATAATAATTCATCTCAAGTTTAGGAATGGCCCTGAAACTAATTTCCCATCTGTTATATTGTGACAAGAATATATACGTACATTTGAATTAGAAACTGAATAATCATATCATTAGCTTTGCTTACATTTCTAGAAATTGGTCTTAAAATTCATTTTGATCATCTACAGATTAATTTAACCATTGTTTTGATGAATAATGATTGAACATCTTGGTGAAGAAGGTATTTGAAGATTATTAATTGGATTGTAGTATTTAGTTAATTAAATTGTCAATATTTGTTCAAAAATAAAGATAAATATCTTAACATTTTTCTGTTTAATTAATACAATTGTCTACTAATTTTAGCGTTGCAATTAATTCGTAAAAGTTCGTGAATTCCTTATGTTAGTTTCGAAATTTGTCTGTTAAATAATTTTAATAATAATTAGTTACTTCTTTGACTAGAGAATAAAGTATCGTTTATCATACTCAAGTTCAGGTGTACCTACACGAGCTTTAGCAAAACTGGCAGTTGTAAAAAGATATAATTTTGTTATAAAAATTGTATTTATTTTTTTTTTGCAATAGCAGAATATATTTATGAAAAGTGTTTAGTAAATAACAGGAAATAAAAAATAAATTGAGCTCTTTTTACACGATATTATCTTAACTTCTGGTAGATAGGCTGTGTACAATAAATATAGGAAAAATAATTAATAATATAAATTATTAAAAATTATATGGTGAAAAATGTATATATAAATTAAATTTAAAAATAGGTAGCAAATATTATTTATTATCACTTTCAATAAGCCAAAGGAATGGCGCTTACCTTAAAATGCAGAATCTTAGTTACCAATGCTGGAAGACCTATAATCCTTAGCCCAAATCGGGGACAAGGGGAGAGAAGAAATAGGATTACGGAAATAAATCTTATGTACGTGCAACTCTTGAGTATTAATCCATACACTGCTGCTTGGCCGATGATTGTCATAATAATTAAATGGGCTTTCAGAAACTGCACGTCAGGAAACCAACCGGAAAACCTTGGCAACCATGTGATTTCACAATAACCTATGCAGGCCTGGGAGCCGCTAAGTCGACAAAAAGACCAGTTTTATTAACCAGGAAAACCAGAAATAAATAACAAGCTTGGGTTTTCACAATTAAGGGCAAAACCGAATTGGCATGAATTGTATAGGTACTGGTTTTTTATCCGTCGTAGCATGCATATTTATATTGTTCTTTACCGGTTTCGGATTTTGATCCATCGCCAGAGCAAATTCACCAAGTTTGTGTAGAGACTTCAACGTAATGTTTCTGTTACACTCTCACTTGTTTATATGTGGGGAGGTTAATGTTATATTAATATGTGTGCGTTTAATGACAAGGTGGAATTATTATTAATTATGAATATACATTAGAATATAGTGTATTATTACACTATACAATCACGGTAAAATACCAGATATTATCCAGCATTGCAGACCCATCCACATTTTCAATTGTATAGGTATTATACTGTGACCTATTCAAGGATGTGTTGCATAACGGCTTACTCCTTCGAGTTTAAAATGGCGACTGACTGAGAGAGGAGAAAATGATAGGTTACCCCTTCTCTACTCTTAGGACACGGCCTAATAAATTAGTAAATTATTATCAAGGTTAACATCAACGCCATGAAGTAATACCGCTGGGTATTTTCTTCACATGTCATTCATGTCATGTAAACATTTACCACATTTGCCTTTTTGTATCTATTGTGCAGTTGCAAAAAAATTATTGAAGGAGAAAATAATTGTACGCCGTTGGCAGCAAATTTGAATTTACATTAAATATCGAACAAAAAGATTTAAAAGAAGGTAAAAAAAAAATGTCGCTGTAAAGGAAAAGGAAAGGTTAACTTTAAAAAAAGTGGAAATTTAAATTAGGATAAGCAAAATTATATTAGGTTTTTTTATATTGACTTTACTGTTAGAAATGTATAAACTAAATTCGCTCTATGCAAATCTATGTTATTACACTGTTTGACAAAAGCATCCTGATGATGTGGCGTACGCCCGAAACCGGTCGATGACCACAAAAAGAAGAAGCAGGCAACCACGGAAAATATCTCTGATGCTTTCTAGCACTGCAGGACCAACCACAACAACTTTTGCTGAAGTATTTGCGAGAATTGTGTGATAAAAACTGACTAAATATTATAAGTGTTATTTAAAAATACTTAGGTGGAAATTTTTAATTTTCGATGGACTTTATCAAACTCAAAAAGTAAAGTCAAGCACATTCTTTCTTTTTTTAACAAAAAAAAAAATTAGTATTAAGTGAAAGGACTTTCGTCATATCGTAAAACATTTTGTAAAATTGGAACTTGTTATATAGTTAGCAATTATTTTACTTGTTATATATTAAAAATCCATATAATAACTAACAGCTAAAAATTTATTAAAAGTCACTGCGCTCACTGAGTGTTACTAACGGTGAAGCAGAAGGTATTTCTGCCACCGATTACAAAATTGAAAACTGTGTATTTTCAGAAAAACTAAAATGACTGACCAGTTCACCTGATAATCCAAGGTATAGAGTACAAAAAAAGAGAACACAGAAAATTAAAAATATTAAAGGATCATCACAACCAGTCACCCACATGTGTAGGTTTTAAGATAAATAATACTCTAGCACCTATGATGGCATCAACTTCAACTTTAAAGAATGATACTTCTCTGTTCTTTACATCAAATCCGCACACATCACTCTCTGTTCATGATGAAGAAACTGCTCAGCCCGAAATTCGTGAAAGATATAATAGACTAACGGTGGGCAAATGCGGCTCTTTATTCAGTCAAGTGCGGCTCCATTTTATTTCAAAACTTTTTCACTGATACTTTTCAAATTAATTAATTAACTTAGTTGCTGTTTATTTGAAAAAATATCAAATTTATTTTGAAATCAATAAAAATAAATTATAAATAAAATTCAAAACTGCAAAACCTTTTTAAATATTATTAAAACGTGAAATGTCAAGAAAAATTTAATAAAAGTAAGAGGAAATGTTAGACTTAGTAGCTCTTAACGAAACCACTCGGGGTATCGATGTCAGAAATGCGCTTGAAGAAGTAATGAACAAGTTTCAATTACCTCTGGATAAACTTGTAAGTGTTGCAACTGACGGAGCGTCTACGATGATTAGGAAAAACCAAGATCTTATTGGTATTTTAAATAAAGATCCTAAAATGCCACGGTTTTTATCTCTTCACTGCATAATTCACCGTGAGCATCTCATAGCGAAATACTTCAAATACGAAAATGTTTGGCCGATTGTGAATTTAATTAGAACCAAGGCCAAAACACATCGTCAATTTAAGAACTTTTTAGAAGAGTTAAAAGGAAATGACGATACAGTTGAATTACCGAATGATCTCTCCTTATGGTTGTCAACTTACAATGTTTTGAGTCGTTTTGTGGATCTTCTAAATCCTATCATAATATTTACAAAAGAACAAGGAAAAATATACCGTGAATTAGAAAACGAAACATGGCTGTCTGACTTAATGTTCCTTATAGACATTATGGAACATTTATACACATTTAATTTGACTTTACAAGGAAAAGAAAAAAATGATTATTGATTTGTCAGAAACTGTATTTAGTTTTAAAGCTAAACTTCAGCTTTTTGTAAAAGATATTAAGTCGAAAATATTTAATCATTTTCCGCGAGTAAAAGCCAAGATAATTAATATCAAAGAAGAAAAGTTGATAGAATATGAAATGAAATTGGATGAATTGCAAGCAGATTTAAAACATAGGTTTGAAGATTGGAAAAGTTTCAAATCTACATTTGCATATTTTGTAAATCCATTTATTTGTGATATTTTTGAAGGTGGATTTCCAGCCTCTGAAATAATACTTGTTGAAAAAGCGGCTGCATAATTGGAATTATTAGAGATGAAAGACGATCAGGCATTGCAAATGCAGCACAATTCTACAACTATTATTGAATTTTGGAAACTCATACCAGAATCAAAATATCCACATTTGAGGAAAGCTGCTTGTCGTCTTATTTCAATTTTTGGTACAACATATTGTTGTGAGTCTTTGTCTCCACGATGAAGTTCGTGAAGTCGAAATTCCGTTCACAGCTGACGAATCAACATCTTACAGAATTATTGCGAACAGCTTTAACAAATTACACGCCAAATTTCAAAGATTGGCAAAAGATCTTCGTTAAATGTTATGCTTTTTATTGGTGTATTTTTTTTCTCATAGTTATATTTTATTATACATGTGTGCACTTTACATATCACTGTATAACTTTAATTAAATAAAATAGAAATTAATTTGTGTACTATAATATTATGTTGTGGCTCTTTATAATATACGAAAAACCGAAAAGTGGCTCTCATTGACTTCATGCTTGCCCAACCCTGTAAAATAAACCATCATCAATATTTGTATATAACGTAGTTATATTGCTTTTTGTAGAAGTTTAAACCAACTATCGGTCCAAACACATTTACTTGTAATGCTCGAGCAGCAAATGTAATGCAACAATCACCGCTTACAGAATAACTGTAAATTATCTCCGGGAAAAAGATGCAGACTTCCTCACTTACCAATTGAAATGAAATAAAATGAAATGAAAAATTTTATTCCTGTTCCGGGACATAAGTCCCTTAGGAACAATAATACAAAACAAAAGTGGCCTAGTGTGTCTGGCCTTGACAATTATATTATACATATCATTTGTAATTATTGATAATTATAATTATTGAAAATTATTTAGTCATGAATGATAAGGAAGAGGGAGGAAACTTCTAGCGGGTTCGGAGAGACTTGTAAGGATAAGAAGTGGTGAAAAAGACGGGACTTGAAGGTATCAGTAGTGGTGGCACGACGGATAGACAAAGGTAAGGAGTTCCATAGATAGGTGGCACGGATTACGAAGGATTTTTCAAAAGAGGATGTATGGTGGGAGGGAGTATAAAGACCGGAAGGACGGGAGCAAGTGTTACGGGAGTGGACAGACGATTTAAATTTCAGAAGTTTGAAGATATACGAGGGCCTTTGAGATTGGATGACTTGAAAGAGAAAAGAGCCTAAGAAGTACTGGCGACGATAGATAGGGAAGAGCCAGTTTAACTCGTGGTAGAAGTGCGATATGCGGGAGTCTCTGGGGATTCCGAAGATAAAACGAATAAAACAGTTCATAAGACGTTTAAGTTTAGTCTCGAGATCCCCAGAGAGTCCCCCGTACACTAAACAACCATAGTCAAAATGGGGAAATATAAGGGAGGTCACAAGGTGTTGACGGGTCTTCGCTGGAAGGAGATGGCGGGAGATGTTGAACTGTCTGAGGATAAATATGGATCGGCGGTTAATGTGGGAGATGTGATTTTTCCAGGAGAGGTTTTGGTCGAAGATGATTCCGAGGTTTTTTACAGAAGTACAATATTTTATCGGGATGTTGTTCTGGAAAAGGGTGGGGAAGGGAGCAGTGGAGTTTATGAGGAATTGGGAACGAATGACAATGGATTTGGATTTATCTGGGTTAAAGGAAAGCATGTTAGCTGCTGCCCACGAATTATTGTTGTTAAGATCATCCTGCAGCTTGTTTATTGCATCTTGAAGATCAGAAGGGTTAAAGGAGAGGTAAATCTGGGAGTTATCGGCATAAAGGTGGTAGCTGGAATGGACAATGGATAAAGGCAGATCATTAATATATACAGAAACGAGGGTTGGGGGTAAAGAGGAGCCCTGGGGCACGCCATGGGAAAGAGAAAGGGGGTTAGAAGGTTCGCTACCGGGGATAACTACATACTAGGATCGGTTGGATAGAAAGGATTGGAACCAACGGATGGCGCTATTGGACAGGGAGAGGGATTGGAGTTTAGTGAGAAGAATTTGGTGGTCAACAGTATCAAATGCTTTGGAGAAGTCTAAGAGAACTAGGATAGTGGGAGGGACTGTCTATAGTGAGAGGGACAGTCTATACCTTTCTCTCTTTTGCTTTTCCCGTCAGCTCCATCTGTTACACTCCACTTTGTATCAAAATTTTACTTTTCTCTTTTCTTGTATCTTTCTTCTAGCGTTCTTGAATCTTATTCTTTTGTATGTTCTCGAGTCTTTTGTATGGTTGTCTATGGCGATTTGTAAGTCACGGGTGATTTTTAGGAGAGCTGACTGAGTCGTACCCGGGGCAGAAGCCAGATTGAAGTGGGTTAAGCAGGTGATTCTGTTCAAGATAGTTGGATAATTGGGACTGTACTAAACGTTCTAAGGGTTTGGAAAGATTGGATAGAAGGGAAATGGGACGGAAATCATTGGGAGAGCATGGGTTTGTGGTTTTATTGAGTGGGCGGACTAAGGCAGTTTTCCATTGAGAGGGAAAGACAGAATTTTGGAGGGAGAAATTGTAAATGTGAAGAAGGACGGGCAGGATTGCAATTCATTACTGTAGCTCGGCAACTTGGATATGGTACCTAAATGGCTGTTAAGCTCCCCCCATTGCCAAGAGAGGCTTGCCACACTGGCTAGGGGACCTCCAGTTCCAATCTCCTCCCAATTCATTTGTCCACAGCCTCCTCGTATATTCTCCTTTCATTGATCCACCTTTCTACAGCTTTCTTTAATGTGATCGACGGCATACTCTGACCCACTGGTCAGCCTTTCTTTCCTGGAGCTTAAAGTGAGCCCTTGCCTTCACTGGCTAGGTCCCCAATTCCCTCAGACTCTTTGTAACTTCTCTCAAATCATTTGCCCACACACAGCATCCTAGCATTTCTTTCTCTCCTCTCCCACCTAACTCTCTATGTCCTTCTATCCTGAGATTTAAAGGAAAGCTCTGCCTCACTGGTAGGCCTCTCTACACCTGCCTTTCTTGAGGCTTAAAGGGAGTCTCTGTCCCATTGGCTAACCTCCAGACCCCTTGTATCTCTCACCTTTTACAAATCATTTGCTCACAGACTATACCTTTCTCTTTCTCTCTTTTACACTCCACTTTGTATCATAATTTTACTTTTCTCTTTTCTTGTATCTTTCTTTTAGCGTTCTTGAATCTTGAATTCTTTTGTATGTTCTCGAGTTGTGCAGAGCCTCCCTTCAAATAACATTGTGTAAAAACTGATTTTGCTCTATGCAAGATTGTGTTGTTGCAAAGTTTTATCAAAACATCCTGATAATGCGCCAACGCCCGAAACCAGTCGATGACCACAAAATGAAGCAGGCTATCATGGAAAATATCTCTGTCGTTTTCCAGTTCTGCGGACCCAACCACAACAAAGAAAAAAACTGTTTAAATGAAATAATATATTAAAAAAGGGAGTCGAAACTTTTCTCCACACTAACATTCAACATGTATAGTGATAGAAGTTGAAATGTTGCCATTCTGTTTCCCTAGATCGCAATTAAGTTGGAAAAAAATTGAAGTTGTTCAAAAATTTGTTATATTGCTTCTACTAATCAAAAGTTTTATTATCTGATATCATTTTTAGTTGAAAAGTTTTGAAATAAAACTTATATTTGTAAAAATGTTTTACAGCTAAATAATTATTGTTTTATTTCGAAAGAAATTGTTTTTCTTAAAAATTAATATATTTGTAACACACCTCTTGTGACTACTTATTAGTGTCCCTGGTGTGGCTCTACTGGAGTTCTGAAAAATTCACCATTCCCTTCACAAATAAATTGGGATAGTTTTTAACAATATATCAGCATCCCTTTACTAATAAGATTGATTAGTTTTTCACAACAATTTACCACAACCAAAATACTTGTCTCTTCTTTCTTGTCTCGACCCTCCACTCTACACCACTTTCTGATTGGATGCCTAAATTTGTATGCAAGCTGCGAGCAGAAATATAAATCAGAGTAGAAACACAAGAAGCTAACAGGTCTGTTTTTACGCAGTGAATTAAGGGAAATCTTTCATAGTGTGAACGAACTACATTGTAGCTAAGGATTTTATCAGAGGTTTCACCACCGAATATGTTCATATAGACCTACCGCAAATAAATAATAGCTACAAATAAATATGCATTTTTGAGTAAACATGCAAGTAGTTGGCAAACTAAATGTCAAACAATAAAACAGGTATAACTAGAATGTGAAAAATGTAAATATTGACATGAAAAAAGCAGTGAATGTTTGTGTAAACATGGCCCCTGCTATGTTGGCTGCACACTTTGCAATAATCATGGAAATTACAAATGCTTATACAGACGTTTGTTAAATATTTGCACGTCACACACATAAAAAAAAAGGAAGGTAGTTTCATTTTTAATAAAAGTTTAGCAACTAACTTAACTAAAAAATAAAATCTGACATGGATAAATGATAATAATATAATTTTATTATAAAAATAAAATTAAAAAATTGAAATTATTAATCATTTCAATTTTTTGGCATACACCTTTCAAAAACTAGTCATGCTTCCTATTCTATATTATTTGTCTAGTTGCTATTATTTCAGTAGTTATAGCAGAACCAAGTTCCAGAAATCTGAAACTATTGATTCCAAACAAGGAATGCCCTATTACATTGTTCTTCTGTCTGATCTCTATTAAATAAAAATGATCAGGCAGACGTTCAAGTTAAGGTTTTTTTTTTTTTTTATAAGAGAGCCAAGGAAGCTGGTTAATTACGTTGTTTATAAATCGCATAATAGTAAAAACTTATGATAAACTTCTAAATTTTGAAGATTAAGATTCTGTAAATTCTAAATTCAAACAATGGAGCTCTTCACGTTTATAAAAATAAACTATTGAAGAAGAAAAATTTACCGGCTTAGAAGGTACCGGCTTAGAAGGTACCGGCTTCTAAACAGCACAAAACTTAAGATAGGTAAAAAAAAAAAAAAAACCACAATGTGGTGTAGAAGAATGGAATAATTAAGGTGGCTGCACAAGATGCTATAACAAGGCACCGTGTTCAGCGATAATACGGATATTGAACTAGAGAGCGTAAAAATGTTTGGAATACGCTATGGGCCACATCGATGACAAGAGTCATATCTGTAGACATAGAATCATCTCTATGAATATAATATAAAAAAAGTAGAAGGCAGAGTTTAGTATAATACAAAGAATGACGTACAATATTTATGTAACAACAATAATACAATTTAATACAATTAAACAACTTTACAACAATGTTGATTCGAACAACACAGAATATTAGAATATTTTTAACAAATCGGAATATTATGTTATTCACTTCTTTCAGGTGTTTATACTCTTAATATTCTTACCACCTATTGCACCGATTTCGTCTGTATAAAATTTATACTACGCGTTCTAGATATTATTACACATTCTTGACGTAACTACACTTTCTAGATATTTCTATTACGAACTTAAACGCGTGTTAAATTATTAATTAAAAACCTCTTTCTTTCGAGTGTTCTCTCTCTCTCTCTCTTCCTAGCGCTGCGGCCCGTTGAGGACCAATGCTTGCTCAACTTGAGCTTTCCGAACAACGATTTCTTTACAACGCAGGGTCGTCAGCCCCTTCCTGCTCAAACCCCATCCTGGAGGACCAGGTCATTTGATTTTGGAGTTTCCCTCTCCTAGACAGACTGCCTTCACTACGGCTATGAGGCCTGTCTCCCTAGGATGCAGTTTGCCCAGGGGGGGGTCTTTCAAGCGTTGTATAATCTTTTTCCAAACAAAATTTGATACCCCATTTCGCCTCATTGGGGAAAAAATCGAAAAGTCCTTTTTAGTGCGTTTCTACGTCACACAGTTCGTTTCTACTGCCCAAATTTCATGAGTTTATTGTAAAAATATCGAAAGTATAATTAATTGTTTATATAGGAAAAAGAAATATGATAAGAATTGATGCAAAAATATTTCAATAAATCTTATCTCATTTAGATTTGCCACAAAATGTAAAAAAAAAAAAAAAAAAAATGTAGTATTTAGTGATAAAAGAAGAACCAGTTAGAGGCATGGTCAACTAATATGTCAACAGATAGAGTATGGGTTTTATTTTCATACTGAGCCCTTATTTATGAATTTAATCTAAAATGACACTACCTTTAGTGTCTATAAATAGTACTTTAGCTGACCCTTTGGGTAACCCTGACCTCTTTTGAACATTCTATAAAGTTCAATTAGACGACCCAATAATCTTAGATGTGTGTGGGATGATTTCCTATTAAAATTGGCTAAAGTAAACTGCCACTATCCTGTTGATTATTGCTGATATTCTAAACACATTTCTATTATTTTGTAGTCAATATAGCGGTAATAAAACATTGAATAGATTCACACTACTTTTAAAGTCTAAAATTTAATTTCACTTAATTTTAAAACTTCATGGACCGATATTTCTTCCAAGCCAGGTTTCTTCCGGTTTAACTCCTTATTGCAATTATCATTTAGGGGGATAAGCTGGCTTAATTAGACAGCTTCAAAGACATAATGCCATCAAGTTTCTTACCGTTTGCAACGAGAACAAATTTGTCAGCTGATTGTCCCAAGATTGTCAGACCAGATCCCCCCCCCTCCCAAATGATTTATTTCTTCGACCAGTTCTCAATGTTCTTTTGGATAATTTGCAATCAGAATATATCATCTACAAACCAGAGATTATTGACAAAGACACCATTTATTTTTATACCATTATTCTGCTGGTCTTGCTTTTGAAAGATATATTGTAGAAGACAATATAAAAATCTGAAAAGATTAAGGGTAAAGTTATTTAATTCCTCATTCTAAGGGAAAATACGATACTAGTTTCTCTAGGAATATTTTGGCATTACTGTTTTTTATACCTCCGTCCAAATTACTTGTAGTACTTTTTCACTCACACCTTGCTACAGCATATTTAATTAGATATTCTCATTGTAATGTAGATTAAACAAGGCTTAAGTTTGAATGTTATTAAAGGAATTATTAAACATATAGTTAATAAAGATCGAAAATTTCATCACATGGAGATACTGGATGCTGCAGATGAGTCAATTTGTAAAATTACAGGAAAAAAATATATATATATATATATATATTGAGATGTGATACATCTGGTGGCTCTGTTTAATAAAACAAGAATAAACAGCAAGAATTAAACATACAAATTGAGTAAAATATTGAGTGGACTGAGTAAATAATATAATATAATTGTTAAGCAAATAGGAAGTTAAAAATTTATAATTATATGGAATAAAATGAATATAAAAATAATGATGAATATACAGAGTGTCCCAAGGTACATGGATAACGACTTTTTCTCGGAAACTAAGATAGCTAGAAAAAAACTAAAAAATACGTGTCCCCGTAGTTTTTTGTTAGAAATCCAAATTTAATTGCAAATTTATTTTGGTGCTTCGAGAAGCGAGATACAGGCACTAACTTCATTTTTTCAAATGGGGAGGTGTGGTTTTTTATTTAAGAAATAGATTCCTCTATTTTTAGTCAAAAAAATTTACTTGAACGGTTTTTTTTTTCTTTGAGCGATATTTTACAAGTTATGAATAAAAACATGATTCCTATAAGAAATTTCAAAATGATATTATAACGGTTTTTTTTTTATTGAATAAGAAGAAAAGTACTATTTTATTATAAATTTTACTCCTCATTAATTACAGATCTTGCTCGAACTGGCCTCCACCATTAGAGATGTATTTCTTTGGTCGTAAGGTACAATTGGCAGGAAAAAGCATGTATATGCATCTCTAATAGTGGAGGCCAGTTCGAGCAAGATCTGTAATTAATGAGGAGTAAAATTTATAATAAAATAGTACTTTTCTTCTTATTCAATCAAAAAAACCGTTATAATATCATTTTGAAATTTCTTATATGAATCATGTTTTCATTCATAACTTGTAAAATATCGCTCAAAGAAAAAAAAAACCGTTCAAGTAAATTTTTCTTACAAAAAATAGAGGAATCTATTTGTTAAATAAAAAAACCACACCTCCCCATTTGAAAAAATGAAGTTGGTGCCTGTATCTCGTTAAAAATTATTAATAATTTTTATTATAGTGGGAGTTTTTTTTTAATAGTTCATTCACTAGCCCTTTATCCACAATGGCTCATGGAAAATAGTGTTTGTTACATAAGTGACGGCAATATTTGTATAGTAATAATTATAGTTGGGTTCAAACCAATTTTTAACACTTTTTTTATTTTTTACTTTTTATTCATTGATATTTACAGCAGCAAAAAATATACATTGGAACATTTAATATCTTGAAATGAAATGAAATGATGGGAGGGTGGATTGGAGACGCTAAACAGCAACGGCACTCCACTGTCTTCATTTATAATACGTACTAAGTTGGACATGATGGTCACTAGAAGGCTATTTCCTCTTCAGCCTCCAATTTGAATTGTCAGGAATAAGAGGAGATCTGATTGATTAAATGATTAGGTTGAGCAGTTATGGATTAATGGAATTTAAGGAAATGAATAGCTAGATCATTAATTAAAGGAGTTTAGAAAACTCATTTTTTTTATAAAAAATTAAAATTTATAGTTAATGGATATTTTAAATCTGTAAACTCCTTTCAATAACTTGTCAAAATGATCCCCACCTTTAATATTAAATTTAAAAAAAAAAAAAACTTTATATTAATCATACTAACTTGGTATCCTATTGATGGCTCTTAAAGGTCTTAAAACTCTTATCGTTCTAATGGCTGATAGATTCATGTTTTCCATGTTCAGACAATATTCCAAAGCTCTGTAAAATAAATAGAAAAAAAAAAGAAAAAAAAGATCATTTAATATTAATATAATTCAATATTAATTAATGTATTTAAAACAAAGCGTAGAATAGAAAATAAATTCAACTTGTCGTGAACAAATATTATATAAATAACTATAATTAGCGAAATGTTGTGTACATGATAAGTTGTTGGAAATGTTAAAGATTGTATGATTTTCTACATAGTTGTGTTTAAACAGAATAAAGTTGCGAGTTTGTTCTTTAATAAAATACATTTATGTTGTTAGAATTTCAACTCTCTTTACTTTGTGTGACTTTAATTTAATATATCATGATAGAATGAAAACACAGCAAACTGGTTGCAGCATGTTACAAACAGGAAAAATTTTATAAACTTGTTTATTTTAAAAATAGTTTTTAAACTATTTTATTTTATTTTTTCTAATTAAATATCTGACATTAAGAAAAAAAAATGATATTCAAGTCTTCGAGTTCTAATTTTGTCCAGTTTCAAGGTGTAGTAGAAAAAAAAGAAAAACCTTTGACACAACAGCTTAGGAGGTGAAGACCAGAACGGCCTGCGTATGCCAGAACGGCATTACAAATGTGTTGGCCGCGTTTTCTCCACCGCCGCTTAGTTCTAGCTTTTGCTACCTAGATTCGCTTGTAACTTCGCTCCCCGGTTTTTTTGTTTTTTGTTTTTAAAGATGCTGGGTGAACTCCGTCTTGCCCTCACACGAAAAGAATCCTGAATTCTCACACCTAAGTTTACACATTAGACCAAAGTCTGGGGATTATGAGGTATAAGAATCGTATAATATAGGAAAATTGTATTTTAGAATAAAAAGCCTAACGGATATAATTCTTGTCCGGAAAAATTATTCAAATAAAGAGATAGACCTACCATATGTAATGTAATAGTATCAGGAATGGTTGGTTTATCTTTGGTGAAAATTAGGAAAAAAACACAAACCGACACTTTAATCACAAATATATATTTTAACGATTTATGAGAAGTAGGAAGTGTAGTTAGAGAACGATGCGTTGTTAGCGTGATAAATGTAGAATGATGTAGCGTTGACTGATGTGAGTCACTTGGACAGTATATTGCTTGTTCTAAAGGTGGCTAGCTAGTGTGTCTAACCTTTCAAGGTTGAGACGTGTTAACTCTGAAAGTTGATCAGATAACTGAATGTTAAGCCCTCAGATAGTCTTTTCTTTTATTCTTAGATATAGCATCTTGTGGGTAGGTGGGTGGTATTCGCTATCGAAATTGAAGCTCATTCGCTCATTGTTGTCGGTGTAGAGTAGAGAAAGGAGATACTCAGTGGTTGCTACTGAAACTATTGGTCTATTACTATTGAAACTATTGGTTGTATCACATCATCCTCAACTAATCAAAAGATAACTACACTAGCTAACTTCCATTAGAACAAGCAAGAGTTATAACTGGTTACATAAGTTTTCTAGCTTATAAGCCAACGCTACATGACTCTACATTCATCACGCTACCAAATAATCAACACTTTTCGCTCGGTCACTTTTACCCCTATAAACTTTCAACGAATGAATAAAGTGTCAGTTTGATGTGTTTTCATCAATCATGAACTATCATCATTCCCGCTACCATTAGGTAGTAGACAGTCGCAAAAAACGAAAAAACAATCTATTCAGCAAAGTGATTTGGATGACCATTTTACTCAAAACTTTAATGTCGGATCCTGTGGCTAGCGTCTAAGCGAAAAATCAACTTTTATGTTGGCCGCTTTTCAGTTATGGTACCCACACAACACACACACACGGTATATACACAGGGTGTCCCAAGGTATATGGATAACGACTTTTTCTCGGAAACTAAGATAGCTAAAAAAAAACTAAAAAATACGTGTCCCCGTAGTTTTTTGTTAGAAATCCAAATTTAATTAGCAAATTTGTTTTAGTGCTTCCAGAAGCGAGATACAGGCACCAACTTCATTTTTTCAAATGGGGAGGTGTGGTTTTTATTTAAGAAATAGATTCCTCTAATTTTTTGTAAGAAAAATTTACTTGAACGGTTTTTTTGACTGTGAGCGAAATTTTACAAGTTATGAAAACATGATTCTTATTAGA
>JAAEAF010011709.1:0-10448 GCA_011037195.1 Triatoma infestans | reverse complement strand
ATTTTCTGCCCCTGTTCATCTTGATTCAAACAAATAACGTACTAAAAAACATAGAAGGCCAAAGAACACATTACAAGTGACACGCGATAAATATTACAGACCTAAACCGTCATGTTCAGACATGAATAAGAGTGTCCGCTACGGTCCGAGAGACGACTAGTAATTACCGTGTCCGCTGAATATTTTACTTAATTCCCATCTTATTAAACAATTCTAACATCCAAACAAAATTAATTAGAAATAAATAGATTGCCTAAAATTCCGATTTTCAAGAAAATTAGTAAAACCGGAAGTGTGCTTTTACTGAACAGTTTATTCAGTTTTCGACGATTTTCATTAAATTTGGCACACTAACAATTATAAAATTTGTAAATTATAATTTTTGAGTTACTAGAATAAGAGAAAGTTGAGTGTGTGTGTTTCACACCAGATTTTTGAATTTATGTAATGGTATTAACAATGCAAAATATGTACAATTTATAAGCAATGATTGTAGTCATTGATTCGAGTAGAAAGAATGTATAAGTGTGATTGAATGAATAGGGTATATGTGTATCGGGTAGTGGAAGTGGACAAGACAGTTTACCGAGAAGACAGGTTGTGAGAGCGATTTTAGTAAGTAATGGGGCTGTAGAGTGATTTACCCCCTCCTTGCGGTCTTCTTCTTCTTTGACTTACCGCCATCACATACTGGTAGTAGCAGTACATGTCTTAGTGTTGGACAATCAATAATGTCAGTATTGTTACTAAAACTTAGCTTTGTGTGTTAGACAAAACTGAGGCCTGACAGTAAACTGTCTTAGGCTCTCTTCCTATCATGTCACATTCTATTCTACTTTCATTTTCACTAATAAATTAATATTTTCTCAATTTATTAGTGTGTTTCCTTTTAAACATATTTTGCATGAAAAGTTAGCCATTACAACAAATTCAAATTATATGTCAGGGGGGAGGTATTATCTGGGTGGGCAATGCTTG
The DNA here is from genome assembly GCA_011037195.1 of Triatoma infestans. NCBI lineage: Eukaryota > Metazoa > Arthropoda > Insecta > Hemiptera > Reduviidae > Triatoma > Triatoma infestans. The sequence goes on along the minus strand of JAAEAF010011709.1, from coordinate 9,470 downwards.
GTAATTAAGAATAGCAAAGCAAAATCGTAAAAAAAAATTACGCTTTTATTAATATTAATAATTTTATAATTTATATTTATATGTAATAAACTGTTAAAATCTTAAATTGTATTTATTGTCATATAATTCTATTGGGGAAATTGGTTATTATTATGTTTTATTTAACTTGTTATAACGACTTATTTTAACTTTATATTTTGGTTATTAGCAATGCACAACATATGAAGTGATATTAAATATCTCGTTGATAACCTTTATAAACATTTCAAACTTTAATCATTTAGGAGCAAGTTAACATAGTTCTATAACGCTTTTATGGAAGATAATCGCATAGAGCGGAGGGATCAGAGATAGTGGAATTTGAATGAATGAAGTATGTAGATGCAAAGAAAATTTGTACCCTTATGAAATTTGGTTACTTCGAAAAAGAAAAGAATTCTTTTCTATTAAAACTGTTTGGGATGGTCTGTGTACTCAGTGATAACCGAAAGGAATAAAATGTAAATTGATTAATGACTAATGTTTTTTAGGTAAATTAGGGATTATATTACCCGTGGATATTAATTAAAACTTAGTTTTACTCAAATGATATTTAATGATCAACGATTAATTCCGTTTAACCATGGAACGATTGATGATTAATAATGTTTAATCAGAAATCATTATTAACCGACTGATCAACTTTAATCATTAAATGGGTTGACTTGGTCATCTTGTCATTAATTTTTAGTTAAATTATTAAGTTTTAGTAGTGTTTTGTAATGTTTAAGTTATAATAACAAAAAATCGGTTCCTGGCGCCTTGCCCCAATAGAGGACAGGCTCCGCCTCCCTACTTTCTCGATACTTCATTCTATTTTAAGAAATTTGTGTCACAAAGTGCCAAAAACAAAGTACTAATAAATATGTTGAATATGTGGGTGGGTCCACAATGCTGGATAATATCTAGAATTTTATCCGTCATAGCATGCATATTTATTTTGTTCCTGATCGGTTTCGGATTTTCATTCATCGTCCTTAGAGGATGTCACAAAAGGCTATTAAAGGCCTACACTTCACGTGGCATCTCCCCTATTCTTTCCCAATCCAAGTTCGTGTAGAGAGTTCACTTCAACAAAATGTTTCTGTTACACTCACCACCAACCAACAAGTGTAAGTGTAACAGAAACATTACGTTGAACATTGTGTAAGTGTAACAGTACTTACTCTCTCCGAACTTGATGAATTTGCTCTGACGGTGGATGAAAATCCGAAACCGGGTCAGGAACAAAACCAATATGCATGCTATGACGGATAAAATACCAGATAATAGATATGTAATCGATTAAAGCCTAGGTAGTTTTTATATACGATCATAACATGTTAACTAATTAATTATACAAGTAATAATATAATTGTTATATACTTATCTGTTATCACTACTCTACAAGAAACATTTTTGTCGATTGGGTCCTATACAACTTTTGGATAAATATTTTCCTGTGACCATCATATAGTTAGCGTAAATGTTATTTTATAGATATTATCTAAACTTAAAAAATAAATCGTAATGAATAATGACTATTGATGAATAGTCATGACTAATGATTAAAATGTATTACAACTAATACGTTGGTTGTCTTGGGTGGCTAGTTCAATCACGATTAAACCAGAACAGCATTGAATAATTTTTCAATCATTATCTTAATCATTTAACCCAAATCTCTAAACCATTGAACGGAGGGGTCCGGAAATGCAATATTTGGATACTTAGGAAGCGAGGATTTCTAAAAAGTTCAAGTTCAAAATGTTTCGTAAATTAAGTTTAACTTTATATTATATAACACTTTCTGGGTAAATTAAAACTTTCGTTGCATGAGCATCGCTTTTTTAATACTCTGTAATGTTAATTAATCTGCCAGAGATTAGGAAAGTAATTCAACCTGTTATAATTAAATCCTTCCTTTCTGTTTACAAACAATGCATAATATAAAGCCCAAAGTCCTATTACATTCTTTTGTCTCTAACCATCTTCATACATAATCTTAAATATTCATTTCTTTGTGAAAGATCGTTAGTTTAAAAGATACATACTTCCATTCATTCTTTTTTCTTCTTCTTCTTTATTATACCAAGTTCCATTTTGTTACTTGCATAATTAAACTGAGCGTCAGTTTCACACCTTATTTGAAACAATAAGTAAAAAGATTTCTTATTGATTTCCTTATTATCTTAGAATTTTGCTTATATTTTGCACTGATTCTTGTGGATGCTAAAATACTAGAGCTCATGAGAAAATATCTGGCGTGTTATATGAAGGTAACTTGTATTTTGTATTCTGATAAAATTGTAAATTTTTGGTATTTATTTAGTTTGATTGTTTCTTTTAAAATTATACTGAGCTCATTTTTTATAAAATTTCTTTCGGCATATTGTCTTCTGATTTACGTTCACAGATGCCTTCCGATTCTGTACCCTGGATGCAACAACTGGATACAAACAAGCTGTTCCTTAAACATTACCCCTGCATGTCCGAGGCTTAGGTAAGATCTCGTCCCGTCCAGGTTGTCACTATTAAAGGTCTACACTCACGTGGCATCTCCCCTATTCTTTCCCAATCCAATGCTCTTTCCCATCGTTAGACTAACAAATTGGGGGATAGGAACTGTGGAAACATCACAACCTTCTTCCAATCAAAAGAATACCCCATCATAATTTCATCCCACGTCCTTACATGCAAGTAGGTTATGTTTTCGAAATTCGCAGTGTAGTGTAGTTGGGGGGTGTAGTTGATCGCCTGCTCGTGGTGCCCCCTGCATAATCTAAACGATCAACATCAGTCGCCTGTCATCAGGCGACACCCAAAAAGATACAACACTGCACACTACCAAATAATGCAAACGGCCCTTCTCAGGGCCTTGACTCGCTCCGCATATATTTTTGGAATGCAGGAGGTGTGGCAAGGACAAAGTTCACTGAACTGTTATATTTATTAGGAACTTCCGACACTGACGCATTCATGATCGTCGAAGCTGGTGCATGTACCGAAAACGACTTTTATTCTGCACCAGGCTATCATATTTACAAGCTTAAAAGATCCAGACAGGTAGCGTCTGGTATAATAGTTGGAGTTAAAGAATGTCTCACATCCAACTTTGAAATCTTACATGAGATGGAGGAAAGTAATGCGCTAGAGGCAGTGTTAATTAACTTATGGAAACAAAACATCCGTTACCGGGTTATTGCTCTGTACAATCCCCCCGACAATAAACCCGACATGGATAATTTAGCAGATAAAATAGACGCTTATACACTGATAGTTGGGGACTTCAATGCTCCTTCGAGACGACGGAGCTATAAAAAAACAACGGCAACGGGTGTGATTATTGAAGAATTTGTAGACGTCAATCTTCTGGATGTGCTCAAATCGGGGCCAACCTTCTTATCCTTTAGTGGGCACACATCCAGACTGGACCTAGCCATGGTTCACTCAAACATTCGTGCGAGAACAGCGTTGAGGTTACTGGATGCCATTGGCGGAAGGGGTCACAAAGTCCTGGAGATCAGTATAAATGCAAAAAAGGTGAAAGTAGCTAATGAGATAAGGCTCCCCCGACGGAATTTTTGCAAAGCTAGATTGGCCGAGTATGAAAACCTCACAGATCAATTAGTTGCTGAAGACCTCATTTGTGAGAATGTAGACGTATCAGCGGCACGTTTTACAGAAGCTATACTCAAATGTGCCCTTAAGAGTATCCCGAGAGGCCAGGTACAAAAATATAGGCCGTTTTGGAATAATAAACTTACTCTGCTAAAACGGCGACGAAATAAAGCCAGACAAACGGCTGAAAAAACAAAGCACATGTCGGACTGCATTAAATTACGTGAAACGCAAGCCACGCTACAACGAGAAATTATCATCAATAAAAGGAAGAGTTTCCAAAAATTTGTAATAATATTGATTTCAGCAAAGATGGTAATAAGGCCCATCGCCAGATATCATTACTAAATAACGAAGATGTATCTAAGTCCTCAGAACCGCTGGTTGTAAATGGTAAAGAATTATGTAAAAATAACGACATGGCCAACGCCCTGTGTAAACACTATGCTGTGGTGAGCCGAATAGAAATCCCTCGTGACTTGAAATGTGAGCTGAAAAATGCAACACCACCTACATGCCTTAATGGGCAAGACGATATTTTGATGAATAGTGATTTCAGCAAAGATGAACTGTATATTACCTTACGCTCTATGAAGCTTGGCAAATCTGCAGGGCCAGATGGAATATTTGCCGAATTCTTGAAACATCTTGAACAGAAAGCGGAAAATACGCTGTTGAAACTGGTGAACCTTTCTTGGAGAGTGGGAGTCCCTGATATATGGCGCAAGGCTGAAATTATACCTCTTCTTAAAAAGGGGAAAGCGCCCAAAATGCTAGCAGCTATAGACCGATTTCATTGACTAGTGTCTGCACTAAGCTTACGGAGAAAATTTTGGTGGAGAGGTTGAATTTCGCTTTATAGAAAACAACAACATAATATGTATTGAACAAGCAGCTTTCCGAAAGAATCATGGTATCATGGATCATGTGGCTAAATTCACCCAGGCCGTAAAAGATGGTTTCCATAAAAAAATGTCTACTGCGGCAGTGTTCATTGATTTTAAAGCAGCTTATGATAGAGTATGTAGGAAGCTTCTACTCCATAAAATGTTGCAAATGAACATACGTGGACGACTTTTAAATTGGGTTAAATCCTTTTTGGCACAGCGCTATATTCGCGTGCGTTTCAGAAATGCCACTTCATCATTCAAGCAGCAACGTCAAAGGCTTGCCCCAAGGCGCAGTTCTTAGCTGCTCGCTGTTCAACATATTCATTAACGATCTTCCTGAAGCTGTAGTCAGAACGCCGGGAGTAAATGGGTTACTTTTCGCGGACGATGTAATTGTCTGGGCATCTAGTAGTACTCCACAAAATATAGAAACTCCCTTGAACGAAACCTTAACCAATGTCGCTGCTGGGCGCAACAGAATCTGATGATTATCAGCGCAGAAAAGACCAAATACCCGCTGTTTACTATGTCAAAAACAAAAAAACATGTTTACAAAAAAACATGCCCTTCGTATCTTGGTGGATGGAACCCAGCTTAATCATGATGATTTCCCAAAGTATTTGGGGATCCCTTGATAAGAAACTCACATATGCAAAGCACGTTCAGGAAGGGAAATCAAGCAGGATAAGGGTCTGAAGCGGAATAAGTTGTTAAAGAGAGTTGCTGCGTCTACATGGGGAGCGTCTCAAGATATGTTAAATTGGACGTATAAGCATTATGTTCGCCCGAGCATGGAATTCAGCAGCGATATTTACTGTAACGCAAGTTCGTCTACTCTGAAACAACTGGATAAAGCCCAAAACGTGGCATTAAGAATTATCACTGGAGGAGCAAAGTCCAGTCCAATTGCCGCGATGGAACTGCAATCCAGTATCGAGCCATTACAAGCCCGGAGGGATAGCGCCTGTTTGAAGTTCTGAGAGCGCTGCCGCCGAGTTGACGCCGTCTACTGGAAAAGCTATCAAACTGTCAGCAGGAGGCTCAAAACGCAAGAACCGATCCTCAACACGTATAAGAAACTGCAACAGCAATATAACATTCGGAATCCCAACCTGCCCCGATTCAGAAATATCACTTGGTCTATGACCTGCTACCTGAAGCAACCTACAACTTTGAGACCAACAAGTTACTAAAGCGGCTTCCCTGGATAGTGAGTTCCGTGTATGCGCTTTACAAACTGTTTATTCGTGTTTCCCGGAGGATATATGGTTGCACATATACACCTCAAACCCAGGAAGCGGTGAGACCGGGACAGGATACTACTCGCGTCTTTTCCAGGGAAGTGTGCCAGTTGGTGTTCCATTAAGTAACTTTGACGGAGAGGTAGCTGCAATTGAAGGGGCGGCATTAGTACTGGCCAACATGTCTTCTTGCCAAGCCATCTTTCTTGTGGATTCACAAGCGGCAATTATTGCCGTCTGTGGAAACGCCCCAACCATGTGCCCGCGTGTTTCTCGCTGCAGGGGTTTACTCTCACAGCTAAACCACAAAGGTTTCAATGTGAGGATGCAGTGGGTTCTCACTCACGTCGGGCTGGAAGGGAATGAGAAGGCGGATATCCTGGCTAAAAGGGGTGAGGTGCGAATGAGGAGCAATGCCCAGTTGAAAGCACCCTTGAGTCAGACAAAGGGCGAATTGAATCGGCGAGTAAGCGCAGCAGCGTCGAGCGATATAGGGCCCTCGCAAAAGATAAGAAATGGCAGCAGTTGGCAGAAAGAGCTCTTCTCACAACTTGTCTCGCGATGTAGGAGTCGCAGCTTTTCGTCTGGTGACCGGCCACGACTATCTGCAAGCTCACTTACACAGGATTGGCGTGGTTGAGAATGACCAGTGCCCACTATGCCAGGAAGGGAAAATGGATGCAAAACACCTGGAAGTTTGCGCAGCCTTAAAGGATGTCCGCGACTCCGCCTTCCAGTGTGGGAATGAGCACTCCAGATTACTTTTAAGGAGCTCATTATGGCTTATGAATATTTTTTTGGGGGGAGGAAAGGAAAGAGCGCTAAAGAGGAGATCTGATATAGGGGACGGCCAACTTACGAAAACATTACCAAAAATGGATTCTTTGCAGATCATTTTTGTGGGAAAGATTTTTCAAGTTTGGCGCTAGATTTCTTGCGGGAAACTTGGAATAAAAGATATCTCTTAACATCAAGTCTATCCTGAATACATGTCTGATTGGCCTTGCCTGCTTCTTTCCTTGTACCAAGCTATTTTCGTTTGATGGACTTAAACTACGCACTAGGAAGTTCTATTCTAGAATTCCTTTGAAGCTCATCTGAACTGTGGGAGCATCACATTCCCGAGAGAAAGTGAAAACCCATCAATTTTCCACCCTATCTCCCTCCTGTAGTCTTACGGTCTTCGACCGTTGATTGGGGGTGTTAATCATACCTGCCTATCCTTTTGTCTTTTTCGTATCCTTTTTGTTCCATCTGCAGGCGAGATGACCGATTTGGCTTTGGCACTTTACTCATTGATGGAGTAAGGCTGATGTAAGAATATATTCGGGGAACACAATGGGCCCTTGAATCCTAAATGTTATCTACTCTCTTTCCGCACTGAAATCTAGAATAGAACTATATCTAAGAACTTCTATAGTGTCCCTTTAGAGTTCTGACCCAAGTCTGAGAAATGATGGTTTTTAGAATACATATTTTTGTTAGGTGTGTTGGTACTTCCCCACTCAAGCTTGTGTGCATCGAGGAGGAAATGTTCATTTTGTTAACAACAACTTAACACGTTGCTATATAAGTATAAAGCCTAATGAGTACATTTACCTCAATTTGTAGATTGTGTTTAAAGTTTACTTCCAAACAATGTACAATTCATTTCCAGTATACTACGTATTAAAATTCTCGCCAAGAACCAGTACACTAGCTTTTATTCTTCAACATGTAAATTTTATTGAATCTTTTTTCGATCATGATTTATTGACTAATTTTCGATGATGTTTGTCTATTTAAGAACTTTCATTGTGTGTGTTCAAGTTTTATATGGACCTGTATGGTATAGTTTGTATGGTGTTTAATATCGACTTGTTTCTTCACGATAAATAAATTTAATAAATATGCTCCTTTTTTTTAATCTTTTTTAGAGTTTTAGGTTCTAGATTATAATATTAATTATTATATTTTCTTCACCAGCATTTCGGAAAAAGTTTCCTTTATTCTTTATAGAAGCTACAAGAGCCATTTGTCTATACAAATTAAAACAATACACATTTATGCTACAGAATTTTTGCGCCAGGGGCAGAAGAATCTCTGATATTTTTCACTGACCAACACCCGAAAATCTATAGAGAATTTTTATATTATAACATACATTGGTCGAGAACTATTTTCATCGATTTATTTATTTATTTGATTTATAATATTACAAATAAACCGTAATATAAAATGTTTAGAATTATTTGAAATTATTTGTAAAGTTCACTATATAGGCTTTGTGAATTTGCAAAAAAAAAGAAAATGAAATAAATACTTACATAGACGACTTTAAAAAGCGTTATAGATGGAAATAAAGATCATTTCAGAGAGAGAGAGAATATTATTTCTCGACTTGTTTCAGTCTAAATTTATTACTTCACTTTTCTCTCTTCGTAATCAAACTATAAGAGTATTATTGTGTAGTTTTCATTCAGTACGAAATGTTTTGAAAATTATTTATTACCTACCATTTAGGAAGGAAAGCAATATAATTCATAATTTATTACTTCTTTTTTTTTTATATATATATAATTTTACTTTTTATTTATAAAATCTTGAAGATTACAAAGTTATTCAATTCCTTTTGAATGAAATATTATTATTAAATAAATGTTGTGGATTGTAGTGGTTCATGTTTTCCTCGATAAGAACTTTAATATTTACTGTATCCTTTGTTGATTTGTTAGCTCCGGCTACTCGAGGAAGTTTATTTACTATTATTCCGAGTGTATACAGTTTCTTGGGAATAATGCTGCCACACAGATTCTTTTAACTAATGAAATATTTCCTGCAAAAATTAATTACTTATTTAGCAATTAAAACTCCATAATACGTTAAGGAACCATTCTAATATATAATTCATCCCTAGTGTAATTACATCTTAAACTTATTAACACAACGAAAGATCATATGTATTATATAATAAACCTCAATATATGCGTTTTTGTAGAAGGAATATGTAGAAGGAAAACTATTAAAGAAATCATAAGCTCAACTTTGTTTTGTTGAAAATCCTAATCTTAAAAATAATATTATTTTTTGGTCCAAGATTTGGGATTGTAGATTAGATTGTAGATTGTTATACGGGATTATTGCACTGAGACATGAAAGCTCTATTGTACCCCCCTCCCACCCGGGAGCCTTCTCCAATGCCCAGCCGGCCTCCAAGCAGTGTTCTCTAGCTACAGACAACACTGCCCATCACCGGATAGTGAGTTGTAGAGGCTCCTAGAAAGATAAAATCTAACGGAAGCATGCTGGATTCGAACCCGGGACCTCCGCGTTCCTAGTCCAGTGCGCTGCCACTGAGCTAATTCCTTCCTTGAACGATTGAGGATGCTAGTCAATGAAAAATTATTAGCTCCCTATCTAGGTACTAATTTTTTTATGGAACCATTTTTTATAAATTTCTAATCAATAAAATAATTTCTTTTTCTGTCTATTTCTTTTCAGCTTTTTTGAGCTAGTTTTTTAGTTTCTTATGTTTCAAGCCCTTCCAAGATCAGTGAAATTATTAACGTATTATACGTTTTTTAGGAGGCACCTATTTGGTAAAAAAGAGAATGTTTCTCACATTAAAAAGCGAACGTTTATCACGTATTCCACTCATGTTGCAACTGTCACATGTCAGATACCGTTTCAATTTTTTTTTTTCTGTTCTTCTTTTTTCTGT
>JAAEAF010011708.1:0-29122 GCA_011037195.1 Triatoma infestans | reverse complement strand
ATATTTCTAATTAATTTTGTTTTAGATCGTAGAATTGTATAATCAATTATATAATGCGTATGATGAAGTAGAGAAATGGTTTGTTTTGAATGAACAACTAGATATGGCTGAACACTGTATAATGTAAAAGGTGACACTAAAATGGTAGACTGGTAAAGAGTAAGGTAAATGACACGTTGTGACTGGCGAGTGCACTCTGTTGTTTATGTATCTCCCGTCGCTGTATTTATGCAGTTTCTCCCACTCTAGTCAGCGAGAGTGGTCCTGTCATTTTTGTCACTCTTTCTCTGCTATGGATCCCCTCTTTGGATCCTGTTACAACTATGATAGCATCAGAGATATTTTCCATGATAGCCTGCTTCTATTTGTGGTCATCGACCGGTTTCCAGGCGTACGCCCATCTTCAGGATGCGTTTGTCGCACAGTATGATAACACAGACTTGCACAGACTCGCACAAATTCAGTTTACACACGCAGTTCACACTAGAGTGTGTAAACTAAAGTTGCTCTGTGGAACCAGTCACAAAAACTATGATAGCATGTTAAAGGAAAATATAATTCCCACCACCCCACCACCAAAAAAGCCCCCCCTTAAATGACTTTACCCAGAAAAATATTTCAAATAAAAGTTGTAGTTCTTTATATGTGTAGTTCACATACTTAGTTTAAAAAAAATCTACTGCTGCAGTTTTAGAGAAAATAGCAGAAATCTGAAAAAATAATTTTCAGTAAATCACACACTTTCGGTCATTCGATTTTATTTTTTTTTCAAAACTCAGATTCACAATAGTATTTAATTCTAATAATATTATTTAGATGACGAATGTCTAATAAACCTGAAATAGCATTAAGAGGAAAAAAATTCTGGTGTGAAACACTCACACAACTTTCTCTTCTCCAGTTCTCCAAAAATTATAATTGAAAAAATTTTATGTTTCTGTACCAAATTTAATGAAATTCGTCGAAAACTGAAAAAAGGTATAAAAACGCACTTTCGGTTTACTAATTTTCTTGAAACTCGGAATTATGGCAAATCTATTTATTTCTAATTAATTTTGTTTGGATGGTAGGAATTGTATAATCAACTATGATAGCATTTTAGAGAAAAACATAACACCACCCTTCCCCTAAAAGTGCCCTTAATTGAATTTTCCCAGTGAAACATTTTAAATAAAAGTTGTAGATCTTTGTATGTTTAATTTATATACGAAGTTTCTAGAAAATCGTCTGAGCTATTTTTGAGAAAATTGTGGAAAAAGTGAAATAAAATCATTTAGTAAAGTGGTAAAGTAAACGCACTTCCGGTTATCCGATTTTTTTTTTCATACTTGGAATTTCAACAACATATTTAATTCTAATTAACATTATTTAGATGGCAGAATTGTCTAATAAACTGAAATAGCACTTTAGATGAAAACCTAACCCTACCCCTCCCCCAGAAGTGCCCTTCAATGCATTTTCCCGGAGAAATGTTTTTGAATAGTTGACACTATTCTAGTAAACACAAACTAGTAAAGTGGTACTTCCGGTTGAGGAATTTCGACAGATATCGTACTGTCAGATTCCATTGTGATACCTGAACAGAATATTAAGTTTCAACTTTTTCGTTTTTGAGCTATACTGTTCACAAACACACAGACCATTTACTAAAAACCACGTTTTTGGACTCAGAGGACCTCAAATCGGATATTTCCCGTGAAAACTGGATATTGAAAATTTGACACGATTACAATACTTCCTCTTACTAGGGTGCAAGAGAAAGTAAAAAAAGTAACCCTATCCCTCCCCCCCCCAAAAGTGCCCTCAAATGAATTTTCCCTGGGTAATTTTTTTCAAATAAAAGTGATAGGCATTTGTGTGTGTTTAAAATAAAATCATTAAAGCCATTTTTCGAGAAAAATCATAAAAACTGAAAAAAAAAAATTATTCAGTAATCTAGCGACTTCCGGTTGGAGAAATTTGATTGATAACTTCAAGGTTAGTTGCAAGTTTTCTGCGTGATTTAATTTTTAATATACTTTGTTCAAATATACATATATCAGACATACATACAAAATTCTTTTGGAATAAACTCAAAATATTATATAGTATACGTACATTGGTAAACTCTTAATAAGGTTGGTTGGGTTGTTAGCTTAGAAAGTAAATTTGTAAAGGGCTATTCCCTAGTAGGGTTTTGATGCATTAATGCATATATATTCATTTGTGTAAAGTAGTGGTGCATAATGCATAGAAAGGAATATATATACATAGATACTTTGGGTTAGGGCCCCAGGAAGCCTAGTTTGTGTGTTAGGGTTTGGTTGGCCAATATCAGCACTTAACATATGCAAAGAAGAAGCGAGGCAACACTTTGATCTCAATAACTCGGGTTAGCATCAGCTTCTCCTTAGTTATATAACCTCTACAAATGGTTATAATAACCTTCCTTGTTATAAAATTCACTGTTCTATTATTACTTAAAAAAAAAAAAAAATTTAGTGTGAAACACTCACACAGTTTTTGTCTCACTGTACTTTACAAAATTCATACACATAAACTTCCAGTTTATTAATTTGTCTTAAAACTCGGAATTTTTGGCACACACACACACACACACACACACACATACAGTAGATTCAGGTTTTTTTTTCGTGATTTTCTTTAAACACGTATAGTATCTATACACAAAAATACCTATCACTTTTATTTGTAATATTTTTTCGGAGGAAAATGGATTTGGGGGGGTGTTCTAGAGGAACAGTAGCGCTATGCTTTTCCTCTTAAGTACCACTCCTCCACAAGAGGATTCTAGCAAGGCTGGTTGGACCAACAAACCAAGCTCTTGTCCGCCTATGGGTAAATTTCCCAACATCTTCCAGGCGGAAATATACGCTATTGGAAGATGTGTTCACTTTAACCTCGATAGGGGATATATGAATTAGGAGATTGTAATTCTTTCTGATAGCCAGACAGCCATTAGAGAGCATTGAGCGCTTTTGTCATCAACTCTAAAATGGTTTTGGAAATGCCTAGGCATTGTGGTGGGTAATGCCAGGGCATGTTGGTATTGAAGAGAATGAGATAGCCGACGCTTTATAGCAAAGATAGGTGCTGCATCCCCGCTTCTAAGGCCTGAACTTTTTTGTGTAGTCAGCGACCAGTTTCTCTTGGAAGAACTAAGGAAGGAGTACGTAAGGAGGTCTAAACTCTGGAAATCCTTCCCCGGACAGTGGCAGGCCAAGATCTGCCTGGGAAATTATAACCAACAGAGATCGAAGGCCCGCATCGGCCTTAGTAAGAACAAATTCCCGAGTTCTTACCGAGTTTCCTCACCGGGCATTGTCGACTCAGAAGATACCAGATGAAGTTGGGATAGAAGAGTTTGACATGATGTTGAGGAGTATGACATGCACGTGGTGGAGTAACTAGTCCCGTAGGCACACCTCCAGCACGCCCCCTATTAGCAGAATGGCAGGGACACTACTATCATCCTTGCGAAGCCTAGACCACCACGAAACCTTTCCTCAACTCGTGAGCGCGGAGACAGAACTCCGCCGGGCTGGCTCACGATCCTGTGGTACCACTTTGCAGAAGGAACAAGTCCCCTACTTAAAGGCCAGAATGGTCACTGGCCCGGAATTAATGCTAAGGCCAGACCCTACGGCTTTTCCTCTGCCTCCTGGCGTCCGCTTGGTCTGTACCGACAACATTCCAGCAGAGAACGGACCGTACGTTCAACCCGTCATAACCCACAAGGCCCCCCTTGTACCCCCTCACACATACACAGTCCAGACAATAAATACTCACATTCAACACTTTTACACTCACCTCAACAGAAGAGTTTGATAGCACATGCAGATTCTGTGGGGGAGCAGCCCCCGCTCTAAGGACGGGCAACCCGGACATTTGTCCAGGGCGCCAAAATTTAGTGGCTCCATTTTGTCTGTAATTGTGAGAAAAATTTTAATGTGTTAAATACTTAATTACACATATCGATTTTTTCGCATATTTATATTGTTCATGTCTATTTATAGTATTAGTGAAAAATTAACGCAGAATTTGTAAACGAAGATGCTTGAAGTTGTTTGAACAAGCAGAATAGCATTAGCACGCGAGCAGAGCGCTGCTTTAGCTTGTGTTTGAACATGCATAGACTTGCTTATATACGAGTATATATATAAATTCTTAAGGGAAGGCAATTTGTATTTTTTTGTCCAAAGCGACATATCCGATAGAGTGGGCGCTGGGTGGAGATAAAGGTAACTTGATTACATCTTCTAACGGACTGCGCGGCTGCCACCCAGAGAAGATTTTTAAAAACCTGGGTAGTTACCAGGTGGAGGAAGGGAATATACCCACCCTAGAGCCCATCACTTATTAGGATTCCTTAGGGATCTTAACCTGATGGAGGTGTTGTAGAAACGATATTCGCGTGGGACATCTGTTTGGGTGCTGTGGGCAGCCTGCGGCACCCAGGGCACCCTGTGGCATAGCACAGTAGATCGTAAGGTCACAGTGCATTGCACCCCCTTTCCAACCCAAAAAAGTATGACTTACTTCTATTAATCTTAATATTAATTATAAAACCGCAAGTGAGACTTGAGCTTTGTTTTGGGAGTGGTGTAGGGGTTTTAGAGTTCTGTCAGTTTTTAATTTAAACTGCCGCACAAGTCCGGCTCAGGTGGTAAACGTTGCAAATTTTAAAAAAAAAATTATTAATTGCTTTAGTTCAGACAAATAAAAAATCTGGTGTGAAACACTCACACAATTTTCTCTTACTCCAGTTCTCAAAATTATAATTGACAAATTTTATAGTGTGCACCAAATTTAATGAAATTCGTTCGAAAACTGAAAAACTGTTCAGTAAAAGCCCACTTCCGGTTTACAAATTTTCTTGAAACTTGGAATTTTGGCCATATATTTATTTCTAATTAATTTTCTTTGGATGATAGAATTGTATAATCAACTATGATACCATTTTAGAGGCAAACATAACCCCACCCCTCCCCCAAAACTGCCCTTAAATGAATTTTCCCAGAGAAATGTTTTTAATAAAAGTTGTATCGTCGGCACCATTTTTGAGAAAATCGCGAAAAAGTGAAAAGAGATAATTTAGTAAAGTGGTAAAGTAAGCACTTCCGGTTATCCGATTTTTTCAAACTCGGGAATTTCAACAACATATTCAATTCCAATTACCATTATTTAGATGGCGGAACTGTCTAATAAACTGAAATAGCACTTTAGATGAAAACCTAACCCCACCCCTTCCGTAACTGCCCTTAAATGAATTTTCCCAGAGAAATGTTCAAATATAAAAGTTGTGGCTCTTTGTAACAAGTTTGAAGGAAATAGTCGGAGCCATTTTTGACAAAATCGCAACAAAAAAACTGTAAAGTGGTACTTCCGGTTGAGGAATTTTGACAGATAACGTACTGTCAGTTCCCATGGTGATACCTAATCGTAATATCAAGTTTCAACTTTCTACGGTTTTTCGTTTTTGAGCTATGCTGTTCACATACATATACACACACACACGCACACACACACACACACACAGACCATTTGTTAAAAACCACTTTTTTTGAACTCAGGGGACCTCAGAATGGATATTTTCGGTGAAAACTCGATATAGAAAATTTGACACGATTACAATACTTCCTCTTACTAGGATTAAGAGAAAGTAAAAATTACATAAATAAATAAATTCACTTATCATACTATGATAGGTTGCGGGCGTGTTTGTGCACTCACACTTTAAACCACCCCCTAAGCTTTTGCGCCACTAGCTTACTTAAGAGGCCGGCCCCTTGCATAATGATAAATGCAAATCCAGTAATGCAAGTTAACAGAAATGAAAATTTTGCAGTGATGTGTAAATAATTTAAATTAAAAGCGTTACAAAAAAAAACAACACCATAACAAAAAAAAAAAAAACAATAAAAAAAAATTAGCATATTTGAGAACGGATTTTTCAAATCATTCAGGGTGGACAAACTTTGGAAAATACATATAAACTGACAAACTCGGAATATCAGAAAAGTTACTAACTAAAAGAAAAGTTTATGAATAATTCAAAAGTAATTAAATAAATAAATAAAATAAACATAAATAAATAAATCAGATACAAAAAAGAGAAAAATGGTGAAAAAAAGAAATAAAGTAAAAATACCGTTTAATTAAAAACTTTACTGTTTACAAACGTACTACAATTGGAGATACAGAATCCAGAGGACTTAACAAATCGTTAATGGAAAAGCACTGTCCCCTAGTATTGCTAAGTGTAGCGTTTTCATTTCAATAACCCAGGTAAACCTGTCAAAGTTCTTCTAGCCCTTGTAACACTCACACGGCTTTCTCTTATTATTGTAAGGACAATAATATATAAAATGGAAAATGGTGGGGGGGTGACAAGTGCCACAACCTATCAACCCCAAGCAGGTAGGAGTTTTCTTAAATCAATTATTGGGAGGGATTTTCGAGATATCCAAAAAAAAAAAGAAACTCAAAACTTGTTCTTTGGTCTCCATCAAACACCTAATCTTCTCCCATTTGCTTCTTCTGCAGACGTGGCCAAAAGTTACAAAAGGGTTGAATCGCTAAGCTGTTTATTACTGATGCATTTCTTATTCTATCGCGTTTTGTCTTTACTTCGACACAATGGAGAAATCTCATTTCGGCGTTCATGCTTATCCAGCCAGCATGGTCCATGATTCTGCCCCGTACTGAAGAAGGGATAAGGAACGGTCTTGAATATGATCATTTTCAACGCTGAATAGCAATAAGGAGCTTATGACAAAGAAGAAGGCGAAGTATAATTTTCTTCATCTTATTTCGTTGTTGTGGTGGTTGGTTCCGCAGAGCTGGAAAGCATCAGAGACATTTTCCATGTTAGCCAGCTTCATTTTGTAGTCATCGACCGGTTTCGGGCGTTCGCCCATCATCAGGATGTTTTTGTTGAACAGTGTAGCAATGCAATAGGCCCCTTTATCCCCAAAAATGCTATCACTTTTATTTGAACCACTTTCCTGAAAAAAATTGATTTTTTGAAAGGTTCTTTTTGCGGTTTCGGAGGAACAGTAGAATTATGCTTAGTCACGGGCTGCCCAATATAATGTTGCCATAAATTAGAGATTATTACTGCTCTGCTGGTCTGGTAGTGGTATTGTAGCGTCTCACATTCTTTAAGATGTACCGCAAAGCACGCATAATGAGCTATCAACTACCCAATTCGGTGGAGGTGCGCCTGGAACTAGTCGTGGCCACGGTCAAATTTCTTGGGAGGCTGGAAGGAATCCGGTCATTGGCCTCTCTTTGGATGTACCACTGCTTTCCATCAACCTGGAAAGCTGCCTATTCCACACCATTTTGTTTTTAGTGTTGCACGAATGGCACATTTTTGCAGTGCAATTAATAAGGGGATTGATCTTTCGGAGCTCCCTCCTTTGCCAAATTGTCGGCCCTCTCGTTGTCGTCAATCCCTCAACGACTGGGGATCCATTGCAGCCAAATTTCCCATCCTGCCAACATTAGAGCGTCAATTATTGGGCGGCACTGATGGACAATCATGGGAGCCAATACTTTCTCTGCCTGATACAGCCGAAATCGTGGCTTGTGGGTCAACTAAAAGTACCGTGTTATTTGGCCGCTGCGTTCTTATATATTTTAGGGCAACGAGAATCGCTCTCACTTCCTTATCAAAAATTTGAAGCTATACAGCATTCCAGCCCTGCAAGTTGGAAGCCCGTCGCGTACACCCCAGCACCGGCCGTTTTCATTGGAATCTATCGCTGAACCATCCTCTAAAGTACCCTATAATGCGTATGATGAAGGAGAGAATTGGTTTGGTTAGAATGAACAAATTAGATGTGGTTGAACACTGTATAATGTAAAAAGTGACTGAGTGGTAAATGGTAGAGTATGGTAGAGTGGTAAAGGGTAAGGTAAATGACGCGTTGTGACTGGCGAGTGAACTCTGTTGTATATCTATCTCCCAGCGCTGTATTGATGCAGTTTCTCCCACACTAGTCCGAGAGAGTGGTCCTGTCATTTTTGTCTCTCTTTCTCTGCTATGGATCCTCTCTTTGGATCCTATTACATACCCAATATATATTTTTACTACCTACACAGAAGCATTGATAGAATTCCAAATTTAAAGAAAATCAATTAACCAGAACTGCGATTTTACGGAACAGATTTTTCAGGGTTTTTTAAGGGGGGGGGGGATTTCCTCGAAAAACGGTTACAATGATTTCCTTTAAACTTGGAATGTTTACAGCACAGATATAGGCCTATTACTTTTATTTGAAAGAAAACTTTTGTTTATTACCATTGTAATAATCACCAATAAGATATAACCTTAACTGCGGAGGTTTCACCCCCAGACATTTTTGGAGGTTGCAATTAAGGTTGTTTTTTGCCGGGGGAAATATAACCGTAAGAAATTTTCCTACCTTTTGCTAATTAGTCGGGGAGCTCTTCTAAGAGCTTCAAGGCTTTTATAAGCACTTTAACTCAGTTATGAAAAGCCACCAACACTTTAACAAACTGAAATACATTTTAAGCTAATTAAATATTCAAATCTGTCATCTTGCTAAAACAGTGGCCTGCCACATTCACCAACGTTTTAATTTTACATTTCCTTACTCCGCGATCGCGTTTAAATTTTTGGAATATATATATATTGATATTATATTAAGTTTCCTCCATCACCCAACAAAATCTTCACACATGCATTCTCCATCAGGTGTCTGTCCTCAGTCTACGATTCCCCATGAGGAAACCCATAAGTATGTGGGAGCTTGTTCTTACTCAGACCGATGCATGCTTCCGAACTCTTTTGGTTATAATTTCCCCAGGAGATCTTTGCCTGCCTCAGCCCTTCGTGGTGTGGATTTGATTATATTGAAAAAAGGAAAGGGCGAGCCTCATTCCACTGCGAATAGAAGTCTATTGTGGATTACATGAAATTATAGCACTTCCCTCAGCTTCGCAAAGCTGAGAGT
The DNA here is from genome assembly GCA_011037195.1 of Triatoma infestans. Classification (NCBI taxonomy): domain Eukaryota; kingdom Metazoa; phylum Arthropoda; class Insecta; order Hemiptera; family Reduviidae; genus Triatoma; species Triatoma infestans. Next base: position 20,138 of record JAAEAF010011708.1, on the reverse strand, counting down.
GGCTCCGTCATGAAGCTTGTGGCTTCGGGACTGCTTGTCCCCCAGTTGAAGAAACGTTGTCCTCCTCACAAAGAATGTGTACCGGGATTTCCTCTTTGGCCTTGCAGAATCGGCATACCGCGTTATCTACAAGTAGTAATTGGTGCATGTGCCTATTCAGCCTACAATTCCCTGTTATTAGACCCACTATTAGCCTTATGTCACTTAGCTAGGTGTTTTTTTTCTTTATTTGTTATTAAGGCGCGTCAGCATCTACGGTCATTGGCGCCCAGAGCCTTCTCAGTGCACTGCCGGCCTCCGAACAGTGTTCTCTCGTTACAGACAACACTGTCCATCACGGGACAGTGAGCTGTAGATGCTCCTAGGAAGAAAAAAAACTAAGGGTAGCACAGCTGGACTCGAACCCGGGTCCTCCAGTTGCGAATACGCTAACCACTTAGGTATTCACTTCCCTGGTTGGGTGTTATGGATAGTATACGAATTTTAAAGAAAATCGTTAAACCAGCAAATAAAGTCACATTTCCGCGGGTTTAATGGATTTTGCCTGAAATCTTCGCCTGATGCGATGGTGGTAGCAACCTAAACGGACTGCCAAGTATAGGCTTACTGTAACTTTTCGTTTTTTAAATATATTGTCCCAACACACACACACACACACACACACACACACCCTGTTTGATTATCAACACACAAACCATTATTTTGTTGATCTAATTTATCCAATGTACTATATATGTTTTGCTCCCCGCTTTGTCGGGGATTTTGTTAATGATTGCAACCATTTAAACGATTACCTTGGGGGGGCAATCGGGATAGGCCATCTGTTCCAGCAATACTCTGGGGGAGTCGGATCAAAAAACTAACAAAAAAAAAAATTAACACCCCCTTAACAACTGCAGTTCCATCAATTTCTGGTAAATACAATTAAACAAACAAACAAACAAAATCTGGTGTGAAACACTCACACGACTTTCTCTTACCATGTTGTATAGAATTTCAATTGCATATCAATGGAAGAATCTAAACTTTAATAAAATGATTTGTTTGAGGATAGCAAAGTAGACGATACGGTAGCTACCATTATAATATCATCTGCGTATTTTAAACACCTATTACTCCCTAGGTAAGAGGAAGTAATCGTGTCAAATTTTCGATATCGAGTTTTCACCGGAAATAACCCGTTTTGAGTAAAAAAAAAAGTGGTTTATTGCAACATTGGTCTGGGTGTCTGTCTGTGAGGGATAGCATATCTCAAAAATGATAAAAATCCCAGAATGTTCCAAACTGAATATTTCCTTAAAGTGCTACCCAGGAGACACCTGACAATAAGCTTTTCGTAAAAATCGTTCAACTGGGTAGTGCCACTTTACTGAATGTTTACTTTTATTTCAGTTTTCTGCTATTTTCTCCAAAAACGCCTCCAACGGATTTTCTTTAAACTTAGAATATGAACTACAAATATTATTATTGAAAACTGGGTGCCTATTGGCTTGGGACCTAAGCCTATATGGCTTTTATCCCCCCATTTTCCCCCTAATTAATCCACCACTCCTGTAGTCTACCGGTCAGTCTGCAGTATCCCAGGACATCCTTCAACTCCAACTCACCCAGGCAATTCCGCGATAGTGGTGCCCTCACAAATATACGAAACCTAGTACCAGCGAAACGGGGACACTGACATAAGTAGTGATACACCGTTTCCCTAACTAGATCATCACAGTTCTGACATATGAAACTGGACGTCCTCCATATATTATGCAAATGACTAGACACCCATGTGTGTTCGGTCACTGCACCCACCAAGGGTCCTCAGCACCCTACTAAGGGACAAGAGGTAATCTGAACCCCCCTGCTTGGTTCCTTGATGAATCTTTGTACCGGGAGGCATCCCTGCGTGTCCTCCCAGCATTTCTTCAAAACCCTCGTCTCCCAAAGTCTGATCTGGCTATCATAAAAACCTCTTAGTGACGGCAAGGGCTGGCTCGGGACCACAAAAAGGTAAAGAGGATCCCTCGCTAGCCAGCCGATCCGCCCTCTCATTGTCCTATATTCCCGCATGTCCGGATTCCCAATAGAGCTGCACTTTATCCCCTCCGAGCTAAGCCATTAAGCCTTCTCCTACATTCTCCCACCAATTTCGAACTCCAACAAGGCTTGCTCAAAGCCTTCAGTGCGGCCCGACTGTCAGAGAATATCCGCACCTCATTAATCTCTCCCTGCCACTCCCCCGCAAGGCAGCATTCGATAATACCAACAACTACACATATAAAGAGCTACAACTTTTATTTAAAACATTTCTTCATACAAATTCATTTAAGGGCACTTTTTTGGGTGAAGTGGTGGGGCTATGTTTACGTCACAAGTAATATTTCAGTTTATTACACAATTCTGTCATTTAAATAATATTAATTAGATTTAAATATGTTGTTGAAATTCCAAGGTTGAAGAAAATCGGTTGACAGGAAGTGCTTTATTTTTCTGAAAAGTATTTTTCAATTTTCTGCTATTTTCTCTAAAAACGTCTCCAAACGATTTTCTTTAAACTAAGTATGAGAACTACACATACAAAGAGCTACAACTTTTATTTGAAACATTTCTCTGGGTAAGCGGACTTAAGGGGACTTTTGGGGGCTTGGGGGAGGGTTATGTATTTTCCTCTTAAGTGCTATACTTAGTTGATTATATAATGCTACCATCTAAATAGATTTGCCAAAATTACTGAGTTTGAAGAAAATTAGTAAACAGGAAGTTGCGTTTTTACTCAACAGTTTCATTTTTACTTTCTCCTACCTCTAGTAAGATAAAGTATTGTAATCGTGTCAAATTTCCGATATCCACTTTTCACCGGAAATATGCGTTTTGAGCTCCCCTGAGTCCAAAAAAGTGTTTTTTAGCAAATGGTCTGTGTGTGTGTGTGTGTGTATGTGTATGTGTATGTGTATGTGAACAACGTAGCTCAAAAACGAAAAATCGTAGAAAGTTGAAACTTGATATTCCTGTTTAGGTATCACCATGGGATCTGGCAGTACGTTATCTGCCAAAATTCCTTAACCGGAACCTTACCACTTTACTTGTTGGCTTTTTTACTTTTTTACGTTTTCCACAAAAATGGCTCCGACTATTTACCTGTAACTTCTTATATAAACTAAACATACAAAGATCTACAACTTTTATTTAAAACATTTCTCTGGGAAAATTCAATTAAGGGCACTTTTAGGGGAGGGGATGGGCTATGTTTTTCTCTAAAGTGCTATCATAGTTGATTATAGGAATTCTATCATCCAAACAAAAATTAATTAGAAATAAATAAATTCGCCAAAATTCCGAGTTTCAAGGAAATTAGTAAACCGGAAGTGCCAGTTTTAATGGTGTAAGTTTTTTTTTTTAGTTTTTCGGACGAATTTCATCAAAATTTAGTAAACTTACTATAAAATTTGTCAATTATAATTTTGAGAACTGGAGTAAGTAAAATTGGTTTTTACCAGCTAATTGTCGGGTCTTAATAAAAAAAATTTCTACGCCAATAGATATCACTGTATATCTTATCTGTTTATGTCCCCCAGCCGGTTTGTAGTAGGGTTGTAGGTATTTCCTTGGGTCCTAAGTTTAGCGTACAAGATTTCCCAATTCAGAAGCAATTTGCCGTCCCCAGGGCCATCGCTTGGTTAGTTTCAAACTGGATTCCCCAACCCCCCCACCTAACACCAATTTCCCATTAAGTCACAGCAACACCGCCATGTCTATAAATACCCTCTAACTCACTCTCTGTATAAGACATCCGTATCTAACCAAAAAAAGGGTTGAAACTACGTTGTATATAGAATTTTCTAGACTGTAATACCTTTTCTTTTTATCCAAATGAAATCTTTTTACTATGATCAAATCTATGGCAAAATTGTGATGTAGAAACACTCGCACAACTTTCTCTTATTGTCCACAAAAACACACAATTCCCAGATTTTCGTAGAACTTGTTACTTTCTGTAACTCCTAGTAAGAGGAAATACTGTAATCCTGTCAAATTTTCGATATCGAGTTTTCACCGGAAATATCCGTTTTGAGGTACCCTGAGTCCAAAAAAGTGGTTTTTAGAAAATGATCTACGTGTGTGTGTGTGTGTGTGTGTGTGTGTGAGTGTGTATGTGAACAGCATAGTTCAAAAACGAAAAACTGTAGAAAGTTGAAATTTTATATTCCGTTTAGGTATCACCATGGGAACTGACAGTACGTTATCTGTCAAAATTCCTCAACCGGAAGTACCACTTTACAAGTTCTTTTTTTTATTTTTTTGCGATTTTTTCAAAAATGGCTCCGACGATTTTCTTTAAACTTGATGTACAACTACACATACAAAGAGCTACAACTTTTATTTGAAACATTTCTCCGGGAAAATTCATTTTAGGGCCATTTTTAGGGGAGAAGGGGGTAGGTTTTCATCTAAAGCGCTATTTTAGTTTATTAGACAATTCTTTCATCTAAATAAAGTTAATAAGAATTAAATATGTTGCAGAAATTCCGAGTTTCAAAAAAAATCGGATGACCGGAAGTGCGTTTACTTTACCACTTTACTAAATGATTTTTCACGGGAGGGATTAGCTAAGTGGTTAGCGCGTTGGACTCCCAAGCGGAGGTCTTGAAATTCGGAATTTTGGCGAATCTATTTATTTCTAATTAATTTTGTTTGGATGATAGAATTGTATAATCAACTATGATAGCATTTTAGATAAAAACCTAACCCCACCCCTCCCCAATAAATGCCCTTAAGTGAATTTTTCCCGGAGGAATGTTTCAAATAAAATTTGTAGCTCTTTGTATGTGTAGTTGATGTATCAAGTTTCAAGAAAATCGTTGGAGCCATTTTTGAGAAAAATGCAAAAAAGTAAAAAAAAAAAAAGACTAGTAAAGTGGTACTTCCGGTTGAGGAATTTTTGACAGATAACGTACTATCAGATCCCATGATACTTGATACCTAGACGGAATATTCAAGTTTCAACTTTCTACGGTTTTTCGTTTTTGAGCTATGCTGTTCACATACACACACAGACCATTTGCTAAAAACCACTTTTTGGACTCAGGGGACCTCAAAACGGATATTTCCGGTGAAAACTCGATATCGAAAATTTGACACGATTACAATACTTCCTCTTACTAGGAGTAAGAGAAAGTAAAACTCGACAACCTCCAAAAAGCGCAGAACACGCAATATAAGAAAACACCAAACCTGAAAAATTCCATCCATGAACTATAAACCTCATAAACATTACGTTTACACCAACCGAAACCGAACTCTTCTAGACAAAGGACTCAAATATAATCTCAAGAACACAAACCACACCAAAATCATCGAACAACTTGCCGTTGACACCGTACTTGCGATAACTTTACTACCATATAGCGAGCAGGAACACGCTCGCCATATCGCTGCGGACATAATAAAAGACATACAAAAACAATAAATGCACATTAACACAGGCGGACAAGACGAAAGAACTGCCGGTAGAATACGGAAAGAAACTTAAAGACAATAACCTTATAGTCGGAAAAGCCGATAAAGAAAACAGTACTGTAATCAGGGCACACGACGACTACATAAACAAAACACTAGAATTTATAAACAACAATACATACACACAACTCAAAAAAGGCCCAACAAGAAACTTCCAACAACAAGTAAAAACCGCTCTAAAAAAAGCAACACTAGTCATTCCATCCTGCGAAACCTTCAAGTACCCATGTATGAACCCTACACCACACCCATTCTAAATGCACTACCAAAAATACACAAACCCAATATCCCTATCAGACCCGTCATAAACTACACAACACCACCAGCATACAAATTGACACAACATCTGGCTAAACTAATAAAGGGACAAAGTTAAACTGAATGACACTTTCAATAATGGGCAAACGCCCGAAACCGGTTGATGACCGCAAAATGAAGCAGGCTATCATGGAAAATGTCTCTGATGCTTTCCAGCTTTGCAGAACCAACCACCACAACAGATATTTTCCGTGATAGCCGGTTTCTTTTTGTGGTCAACAACCGGTTTCCGGGCGTTCGTCCATCAGGATGCGTTTGTCAAACAATGTGCAAATCTATGTTATCACAATGTTTAGACAAACGCCCGAAACTGGTCGATGACCACCAAGAAGAAGCAGGCTATCATGGAAAATATCTCTGATGCTTTCCCCAGCTCTGCGGAACCAACCACAACAATTAAAGAAAATAGGTTAACCAGATGTGTAACTTCGAATTTTTTCGAAACTTACCACAACGATTTCCTTTAAAACTTTATTAGTGCTCACTGCCACAGATAAAAACGTATCACTTTTATTTGCTACTTTCTGCTGGTGCATTGTTTTTATTGCATCAGTGACGGGTCACCTCCCCTCATTCTTGGTACAGCTTCCCAGTTCTCGTCTGGAAATCAATGGCCAAAAAAGAAAAAAAGAGTAGAGTTTTGGTTTTTTTTTTTTTTTTGCCTTCAGGTAGATAGAAAACTTGTGTTCGTAGGGGATGGGGGAAACTAAGAAAAGAGAAGAGATAGGGGTCGGAGGAACTGACATACAGACAGACGGATGGACAGAAAAGAATGCAATTCCCATCCCTATACTAACAAACGATTTCCAAAGCTTCACCCTGTTTCTAGTGTAAGGGTCTCTTAGGGGCTTCCCGCTAGCCTGTTCTATCTTCCTTCCCCTCCCCACCACACACACACGGCCCAATTTCTTTTTCCTACCTTTTTCTACCCATCCATTCAACATTCTACAGCATCCAATGACATCACGGACCATGCCCGAACTACATTCACAAACAATTTCCCAAACAGTTCCCGCGTAATTCCATCCCCCTATACCTATCAAACGAAATTCCTAACTAAGGCGGCAACCAAACCCATGGCCCTAACACCAAAGAAGAAATTTACAACGACATGTTAGGATTTATCCTCAACTTCTTTCTACTACAGTCTTTCCTTATTCTTTTTTTGCTTTCTTTTATTCCTAGAAATTTTCTTTCAGAATTGCAACGTTAGAATGTTTAGTTGGGCTGGCCATAAATATGGTGGTGACGATTTTACTTGTATATCTCAGCGGCCTTCTAAAATAATATTTTTTTTCTCTTCAGAAAAATGTTTCAAATAAAAGTGATATGTTTCAGTCTATACAGCATTTAAAGCCCTTCAGAAGCTCCTCTTCCCTGATCAGGGAATGTAGAGACTTCCTGGTGCTACTTTTCCGGCACAATAAAGTGTTGCATAAAGGGATAGAACGCAACGAGATAGCTGATAAACTGGCCAGGGATGGAGCGAATACTCTGTTCCGTGCCAGAGCAAGATCGATGCCGCACGCTAAGATAAGGAAGCAAAGATAAGGAAGTGTAGAACCAAAGAAACCCTATGTTTAGGCAGAAATCAAATTTGATGGGCTTTTTCACAGGGCACCGTAGCTTCCAAAAAAAAAGCATCTACACAATTGTGGGGTTAATCAACGCGGAGCTTATGCAGATTGTATCAGGATGAGAAGGAAACGGCCTCTCACCTGTTGTTCGATATGAGATCGGATTATATATACGAGGGATATATATATATATCGGATATATAGAGGGTCATTCAGAGTAACGAGACAAATCGCTGTAGCTCAGAAACGGTTTGTTTAATCAATACAATAGTTTCAGTGCGTCAAGTTGGCATCCTTGAACTTAGTTTCTCGTCAGCTGTTCGAGAGGATTTGGTAATCATAAGCTCAAATGTATTCAATTAACAGTGGCGAGTCCGCTCGCGCATTGCACCACGGAAGAACAACGCTCAGTGATTAGATTTTTAGTTGCAGAGGGTATCAAATGTAGTGAAATCCACGAAAGAATGATGAAAGTGTCCTGGAATAATTGCTTGAACCTTTCGAACGTTTACAAAAATGGGTAGAACAGTTTAAAAGTGGCCGTGTATGAGTCTGTGACGCGCAACGAAGTGGACGACCGGTAGAAGTTGCAACTTCCTCCCTCGAATCTCTTATTAACGTGTTAATTCAGGACAACAAGCGTATTACTGTTGAACTGATAGCTGAAGAAGTGCACGCGAATTTTGGAACTGTCCATAACATTCAGGATAAGTGCAATACAAGAAAATTTGTGCGAGAGGGCTCCAAAACAACTTACGGACGCCCACAAAGAAAGTGGGGTGGAAGATCCTTCCACATCCCCCCTACAGCTCCGACCTCGCCCCATCGGACTTCCATTTGTTTGGACCCCTTAAAGAGGCTCTACGTGGGTAACATTTTCAATATAATGAAGAAGTTAAAAATCAGGTGCAAAAGTGGTTTCGAGATCAACCCAAAGAATTTTATGCCAGAGGCATACGCAAATTAGAAGAACAATGGGACAAGTCTATAAATGTTGCTGGGGACTATGTTGAAAAATAGCCAAAGTTTTGTATTGATTAAATAAATCGTTTTTGAGGTACAACGAATTGTCTCGTTACTTATTGAATGATCCTCGTAGTTAGGTAGGAAGCGAGAGATCTATGTAGAGACAGACTGATAAGATAAGGGAAGGTAGTGGGAGGTTGCTGACTCATTGTGAATGGTCGTATACTGTTATAAAAACTGTTCTCCTTGTTGGGCTAGCTTGGCTGTATATATACAGAGTCTCTCACTCTAGTCTGGCCTAGGTAGTGACTAACTACTTTGTCATTTTTGTGTTTCTCTCCGCTCTTTGGATCCTATTCCGCAAAAAAAAAAGCTAAATCGCAAAAAAAAAAACTAGTAAAGTGGTACTTCCAGTTGTGAAATTTTAACAGATAACGTACTGTCCGGATTCCCCATTGGTGATACCTAAACGGGGAATATCAAGTTTCAAACTTTCTACGGTTTTTCGTTTTTTGAGCAATGATGTTCACATACATACACAGAGACTATTTTCTAAAAACCACTTTTTTGTACTCAGGGGACCTCAAAACGGATATTTCCGGTGAAAACTCGATATCCAAAATTTGGCAGGTTACAATACTTCCTCTTCTTACTAAGACTAAGAGAAAGTTATAAGAGAACATTTTGTGCTTATTTGAAAAAAAAGTGAATGATCAAAAGAATTTGGTTAAAAAAAGAGAACATGTTGTCTCGAAAAGAGCACCTGTTAGGAACCGTAGACTACTTGAGCCAAGGTTGTTAGCTTTCGAAGTTTGTTTTTAAATTGGTCAAATTTAAAATTGTAATTAACTGTAGTCGTGTGAGTGTTTCACACGAGATTATTATTATTTTTTAATTTGAATTAAAAGTATCCGGTAATTAGTATCTCAAAAAAAAAAAATTATAATTAAATTTAATGCCTAGGGCACTATTAGGCCCTAATTGCCTCTCTAGGGCCTGCAATATTCGTTCTCTGCCCTAGTGCCGTTAGGCATAGTAAAATTATAATTAGATGATCCACTTAAATCACAAATTAGTATTGATACGGATGAACGCTTCCATAGGCATTATAGACCACAAATTTTTACTGATAGTTGTTTTTTTTTTTCAAATTATTGGCTAATTAATGGAAATAGGCTTATCACTTTTATTAATTAAAAAATATTGCAATAGTGCCAGTTTTTTTTTTTTTGTATTGTATAATCAACTATAGCACTGTAGAGGAAAACATAATCCCACCTCTCACCACCAAAAGCCCCACCCCCCCTTTAATGACGTTTCCGGCAGAAATGTTTCAAATAAAAGTTGTAGCTCTTTATATGTGTAGTGTCACATACTTTAGTTTTAAAGAAAATCGTTTGGAGCCGTTTTTGGAGAAAATAGTAGAAAACTGAAGAATACCTCCTAGTAAAAACGTACTTCCGGGTTATCCGATTTTTTTTTCAAACTCCGAATTTCAACATCATATTTAATTCTAATTAATATTATTTAGATGATAGAATTTTGTGTAATAACCTGAAATAGTACTTTAGAGGAAAATCTAACCCCAAGCTTCCCCCCCCCAAAAAGTGCCCTTAAATGAATTTTCCTAAAAAAAATGTTCCAAAAAAAAAGTTGTAACTCTTTGTATTTGTAGTTGATATACCAAGTTTAAAGAAAATCGTCGGAGCCATTTTTGAGAAAAATGCAAAAAAGTAAAAAAAAAAAGAAAAAGAAAAGAAAAAAAAAAAAACTAGTAAAGTGGTACTTCCGGTTGTGGAATTTTAATAGGTAACGTACTGTCCGGATTCCCCATTGGTGATATCTAAACGGGAATATGAAGTCTTGAACTTTCTAAGATTTTTCGTTTTTGAACTATGCCGTTTCACATACATACTTGTACAGACCATTTTCTAAAAAAAAAAAACACTTTTTTGGTGGGGGATCCAGGGGACCTCAAAACGGATATTTCCTCTGAAAAAAAGTATATCGAAAATTTGGCACAATATTACAATACTTCCTCTTACTAGGGAGTGAGAGAAAGTAATAGTGGTAGTGCGGGTGATAAGTACCAACATACTAATCTTAGCAGGCAGTACAAGTGATTGTTTATATTATGGCCCCGGAGAAATGTTTCAAATAAAAGTTGTAGCTCTTTATATGTGTAGTTAACCGTAACAAAGTTTCAAGAAGAATAGTTAAGTGCCATTTTTGAGAAAATCGCAAAAAAAAAAACTAGTAAAGTGGTACTTCCGGTTGTGAAATTTTAACAGATAACGTACTGTCCGGATTCCCCATTGGTGATACCTAAACGGGGATTATTAAGTTTCAAACTTTCTACGGTTTTTCGTTTTTTGAGCTGTGATGTTCACATACGTACACAGAGACTATTTTCTAAAAACCACTTTTTTGTACTCAGGGGACCTCAAAACGGATATTTCCGGTGAAAACTCGATATGGAAAATTTGACACGATTACAAATACTTACTCCTTACTAGGGAGCGAGAGAAAGTAAAAAAAAAAAAAATTAAAAATATTTTTAATGAGATGTTCAGACGGCAATGGCCAGTGGAGTTTTTAAAGAAACAAAAATTTCTTTGTTGCTTTACGTTTCGGGTACCATTGGTGCCCTTCTTCAGGAGCTCTTTAGGGTAGGAGAGGAGTGAATGTTGAGAACGTTGAGACTGAAGTGTTCCAATTTTCTTTCAACTGAAACAGCAGTTTTAGAGGAAAACCTAAACCCCCATCTCGCCCCCAAAAGTGTCCTTTAATGAATTTTTCCCTAGAAATGTTTTACATAAAAGTTTTAGCTCTTTGTATGTATATAAATCGTTATGATAGTAAAGTGATATTTCCGGTTTTTTTTGCCTGAAATCTTGGTGTCTGAAAACGTGTATTTCCGGTAAAAATCTGGCCCTAGTTTATATATACACAGTTGGTTCAGTGTTTTCAGAGCGCTACTACTGTGCCATAATATAAACAATCACTTGTACTGCCTGCCAAGATTAGTATGTTGGTACTTATCCCCTGCACTGCCTCTATTACTTTCTCTTACTCCCTAGTAAGAGGAAGTATTTGTAATCGTGTCAAATTTACGACATCAAGTTTTCACCAGAAATATCCGTTTTGAGATCCCCTGAATCCAAAAAAAAAAACAGTGGTTTTTTAGAAAATGGTCTGTATAAGTATGTCTGTGAAACAGTATAGCTCAAAAACGAAAAATCTTAGAAAGTTCAAACTTGATATTCCCGTTTAGTATCACCATGGGATTCCGGACAGTACGTAATCTGGCTAAATTCCTCAACCGGAAGTACCACTTTACTAATTTTTTTTTTTTCACTTTTTTGCAATTTTCTCAAAAATGGCTCGGACAATTTTTTTTAAACTTGGTATATCAACTACACATACAAAGAGCTACAATTTTTTTTTTTTTAACATTTTTCCGGAAATATATATTTAAGGGCACTTTTGGGGGAGGGGTTGGGGTTAAGTTTTTCTCTAAACTGTTATTTCAGTTTATTACACAATTCTATCATTTAAATAATATTAATTAGAATTAAATATGTTGTTGTAATTCTGAGTTTGTAGAAAATTACATGCCCGGAAATAAGTTTTCTACTGAAAAGTATTTTTCAATTTTCTGCTATTTTCACTAAAAACGGCTCCAAACGATTTTCTTTAAACTAAGTATGTGAACTAGGAACGAGAAACTGCGGCCTGTGCCCAAGTTTGACACTCTGGATCTACACTAGATCATCAGACCCATGGTCAAATATGGGTGGGTGGTTTGGTGGACCAAGACGCTGCAGAAGAGGCCGGCGGAAAGGCTGGGTGGGATCCAAAAACCAAGCATGCCTGGGTTCCACGGAGGCCTGAAAAACTACCCCGCTGCGGCGTTGAAAGTCCTCCTCAATTTGCCACCACTACGCATCCTCGTTCAAGGCGATGCCAGAATGGGAATACCTCCCATCACCTCTAGGCACGATCGTAATAACCAGAGGTTGATTGAGGAAATCAAGGCTGACCATCTTCTTGGAATGCCAACTGATAGGATGGTTCTTAGGTATCATTTCGAAAGAAACTTCCAAATTGTTATACCGAGCAGAGGCGAATGGGGCTGTGACCTCCCCCCCTGTTCGGTAACTCGATCTGGTATACAGACGGATCCAAAACTCCGACTATGGTCGGAGCCGGGGTCTATGGGGGCAGGCCTAAAGTTAAGATCAAGGCCAGCCTAGGGAAGTACGCCACGGTCTTTTAGGTCCGTGGTTACAACTCTGCGCTAGGGAGATTATAAGGCAAGGCATAGTGGGTAGGAAAGTGACCATATACTCCGATAGTCAGGCAGCCCTGAAGGCACTTTCTTCACACCAAATAGTCTTAAGACTGGTGTGGGATAGCCTGTTTGCCCTAACCGAGGTGGGTACTCGGCACAAACTGACACTCGCCTGGGTGCCGGGGCATGCGTGGTTTCTGGGCAATGAAAAGGCGGATGCCCTAGCGAGGGAGGGTTCGTAGGATACCTTCTGCGGCTTTTCCAGGAGCCTTATTCAAACTTCTATCTAAGGTTGGATAGAAGCACAGCGTCTGCTTTGGAGGCAGAGAACACCAGGACAGAGGCAGGCAAAGCTCTTTATCAAGAGACATTTGCCTAAATTTACCAGAGATCTACTGGCCATACCCGAAGGGATATAAGGCTAATTGTGGGTCTACTAACAGGGCATTGTAGGCTGAACAGATACATGCACCATCTACAACTTGCAGATAGTGCAGTATGCAGATTCTGCAAGGCAGAGGAAGAAACCCCGGCGCACATCCTCTCTGAGTGCGCCGGCCTGGAGAGGATAAGGTTTCTTCAATTGGGGACAGGCAATCCCGAAGCTATAAGGATTGCTCTCAGCTTTGCTAGTACTGGTTAGGAGGGCAAAGTTGGGGGTTGTGCTATAATTTAAGAGGATCCACAATAGACCTCGTCTTGTAGGTTGCAGTGGAATGAGGCTCTCCCCCCCCCGTCTCTAATCTATGTGAACTACACATATAAAGAGCTACAACTTTTATTTGAAAGATTTTTCCGGGTAAAGTCATTTAAGGGGGCTTTTGGGGAAGGGATAGGGTTATGTTTACTTCTAAAGTGCTTATCTTAGTTGATTACATAATTCTAACCGGAAGTGTGTGCTTTCTCTGTACAGTTTTTTCAGTTTTTTTGTGATTTTCTCCATAAAAACCACCAACCGAATTTCATTAAATTTAGTATACTAACTATGAAAGTCTATGAATTACAATTTTGAAAACTATCGTAAGAGAAATTTGTGTGAGTGTTTCACATCAGATTTTTTTACTTTCAAGACGTGTCAAATTTTCGATATCAAGTTTTCACCGGAAATAACCGTTTTGAGGTCCCCTGAGTCCAAAAAAGTGGTTTTTAGCAAATGGTCTCTGTGTGTGGGCGTAGCTCAAAAACGAGAAACCCTAGAGAGTTGAAACTTGATATTCCGTTTAGGCATACCATGGGGTCTGACAGTACGTTATTTAAAAATTCCTCAACCGGAAGTACCACTTTACCAGTTGGCTTTCTTACTTTTTTGCGTTTTTCTCAAAAATGGCTCCGACGATTTTCTTCAAGCTTTGTATATCAACTACACATACAAAGAGCTACAACTTTTATTTGAAACATTTTTATAGGAAAATCATTTAAGGGCACTTTTGGGGGGAGTTAGGTTTTTATCTAAAGTGCTATTTCAGATTTTTAAACAATTCTATCATCTAAACAAAATAATAAGAAATAAATAGATGGCCAAAATTCTGAGTTTCAAGAAAATTAGTCAACCGGAAGTGCGCTTTTACTGAACAGTTTTTTCACTTTTCGACGAATTTCATTAAATTTAGTACACAAATTTGTCAATTATAATTTTGAGAACTGGTGTAAGAGAAAGTTGTGTGTGTGTTTTACACCAGATTTTTATTAAAGGAGCTATGGTTTTTGGTTTTATCTGTGCACTTGTATGGTTAGATTTTTTCTTTTTCATTATAAATGCATCTACTATTGCATTAATGCATGTGGTAGAATTAATGCTTTCGTTAAATCCTAAAGTGCAGTTAAATTTACCGATAGATGTGTGTATTGCAATAGAGAAGTGGTACTTTAGTGATGGCCGCGATTTGTCTATATTGTAGGGGGAGGGGGGAATACAGGCATTGTTAACGTAGTGTTTATCTGTCCATATACACACACACACACACACACACACACACACACACACACACACACACAGTGCTGGGTACATAATCCGTTCTAACCCAGCTTTGTGTATTAAACTCAAATACTGCACTGTTATAAACCCTCATTTTTTTGTTGGGTTAACGATTTTGGTTGTGTGGGTTTTATTTTAGATCGGTTACAGATTCCCATTCTGGGATCCCATAATCCCAGAAAATTAGAACATTCAAGTAACTTTGTATACTATCTACACTACGATCTGTATAAATACACTCTAAATATTTCGAGTGTATCAACTAAATTTACTCTGTGCAAGTCTAATGTTATCACGCACTGTTTTTGACAAAAAAAATATCCTGGATGATGGGGCGAACGGGCCGAAACCGGACGGTGACCAACAAAAAGTAGCAGGTTATGTAAAAAGATGTTAGTGTGCCCTTTCATGGACAATCACCAATCAGGCATCTGATTGGTTTCCTTACGCTCGGCCATTATACGGCTTACGGAGACATCTCTATTATTATTATTATTATTATTATTATTATTATTATTATTATTATTATTATTATTATTATTATTATTATTATAATTGTCTGTGGGGAGGGACCAAACCCTACGCTATCCAAAGCCTCACTGGGCTCCCATATGGCTACCCCAAAAAAAACGAACAACAAAACCGGGCCTAGAACAAATATCCAGACCCGGATCTAATCTATCTAAGCGATCTCCGCAGTGCGAACAAATCGGGACAATAGCCTAAGCTCTTCCACAAACATCCTGTTCCGACCAAAGGTCTTTAACCTAGTCTCCTCACAACAATCTGTCATAAGATGGATGATCGGTGTTTCCTCCTCTATCTCACAGACCCTACAAAATGGATCCATCATGAGCCCCATTACGTAGAGATGCCTCCTTAAACCACAATGTCCAGTAAGAGGGATCCAACCACATGCCTGAAAGAGGTCCGTGAAAGACACAGGAACGTCTCACTAATAGCCCTGTCCGGACCTCCGATGAGCATTTTGGACTATCGACAACTAACTGAGCTCTTCCATAAGGAAGAATGCTGTGAAGCTGTCTATGACTGGAAGCCTTGACAGACATGTGCCCAGAAGACACGCCAACAGCAGGCTCGGGACCATTGAAAGGGAGAGAGGCGCCTAATTTGGCCAACCTATCCACCTCCTTAGACATCTCTATACAATTGAAGCTCTCTCATGTCGGGCTTTTTTTTTTGTAGGGTTTTTAGACAGGAGGAAGAAACATCCATTGGTCTCTCATAACGGATTGTTTTTGGGCTGTGAGGAAGAAAATAGTTTGAGCACCTTTGACAGAGAATCGGATGTCTGTTGGTGGAAGAGTTTAGGATATGTCCTTTTAAGATTTGTTAGGATTATTGGGAAAACTTAGGTGGGTAAAACCCGGGCCCAATACTTTTGTTCCCAGACCCGATAGTTGTTATTCTTTGGGGAAGGGC
Source organism: Triatoma infestans (assembly GCA_011037195.1). NCBI lineage: Eukaryota > Metazoa > Arthropoda > Insecta > Hemiptera > Reduviidae > Triatoma > Triatoma infestans. The sequence goes on along the minus strand of JAAEAF010011708.1, from coordinate 4,060 downwards.
ACATGGATGCTTTAGATAACGCAGAGTTTTCGTATAATGATGATAATAATAATAGATTCGTAATTTTCTGGAAAATGACTGCAACGATTACTTTTTTTAAATTCGTGTACGATTTTGTTGAAAAACAAAAAATTGGCACGATCGCATTAAATATTATACTTCTAGCACTTACAGTAGTAAGAAAAAGAGTAAGAGAAAATTGTAAAAAGTAAATAAGAAGACTTAGTAAGAAGAGATAAATGGAAGCTTCTGTAAGTAATATAGTTTTGTAATCGGATTTTGGACAGTGCGGGGACAACCTTGTGAGAATGGTATACTGTTTACAGCAGATGTTATACTGAAATGAATTATTGATAGGGTTGGTTACAAAATCTTCAAGTAGAGAACTAAAACATGTGTGTTTAATACTCTGTGTGTGTGTTCGTGTGAGATAGAGATAGCGAGAGTGATTGGGACAAATGCTCGAAACTTTTCCTTCTGGAAAAGCATCACCCGGGCCATGAATTTCCTTTTGTTGCAACAGTTTTAAGGGAAGTTACTATTCTTTTAAACACTTTCCCAATAAGAATTAGAAAATTTAGTTTACTACCAGAAATAAACAATCTGGTATTTTATCAGTCGTAGCATGCGTATTTATAGTGTCCTAACCGGTTTCGGATTTTTATCCATCGTCAGCGCAAATTCATCAAGTTCGTGTAGAGACTTCACTTCAACTTAACTAGTTGAAGTGAATTAATCAGGTCTCTTGGTGAATGGATCACAGTCTTGCTATTCTTTGTTATATTTTGGGCGAGAGGGTACGCAACACTAGCTTAAAAGTTGTTTGTCTGCTCGGAGAGCCAAGCTGCGCTGGTTTGTTCATATGTCTTCACTTCCAGGTTGATGTTAGAATGTTCTAAAAGACTAGAAGAGCTTTCTTCTCTGAAGGATGTGCTTCTAGTCTGGGTGAGGTCACAATTTTTGGAAATGAGGAGGTGAATAGGTTTGCCAAATTAGGCGCCGCTCTTCCTTTCATTGGTCCCGAGCCTGCTGTTAGCGTGTCTTCTGGCACATGTCTGTTAGGCTTCTAATCATGGACAGCTTCACAACATTCGTCCTTATGGATGAGTTCAGTTGTCGGCAGTCCAAAATGCTCATCAGGGGTCCACACAGGGCTATTAGTGAGACGTTGCTGTGTCTTTCACGGAACTCTCTCAGGCATCAGGTTGGATCCCTTACTAGAGAGAATGGTTTAAGGAGACATCTCTGTGTAATGAGGCTAATGCCGGCTCCATTTTGTAGAGTCTGTGAGACAGAGGAGGAAACACTCATCCATCATATGACAGATTGTCTGGTTGTGAGGAAATTAGGTTCAGGCCCTTTGGTCGGAACAGGATATTTATGGAAGAGCTTAGGCTATTTCCCCTTAAGGTTATTGTCCGATTTGTTTGGACTGCGTTGAATCTCTTAGATGGATTAGACCTGGGTCTGGATATTTGTTCTAGGCCCGGTTTGTTGTTGTTTTTCTTGAGGTAGCTATATGGGCCCAGTGGGGCTTTGGATAGCGTAGGGTTTGTTCCCTCTCCACAGACAAATAATAATAAATAATCAAGTTTATTTGAAAAATTTTCCCGGGAAAATTGATTTTTTTTGCGGAATTCTCGGAGGGGAATGTAAAACTTCCCTCTAAAGTACCATTTCAGTATGATATACGGTTTTAACATTTACATAATATTAATTCATATTGGAAGCATTGATATATTCATATTGGAAGAATTGATAGAATTCCAAATTTGATGAAAATCGATTAATTCGTTAGTGCGTTAAAATTTGAAATATGCATTTGATTCCGTGTTTTTTTGGGGTGGTAAGGGGTGCGCTCAACTGGGCCGGAATATAATCTATTTCGTCTACCAGCCAAGATTTAATAGGTAAGTACTTATATCTTCCTACTTCCTCCATATTTTTCCTAAGAAACATAAAATTTGCGTTTAATGCAAATTTATCATTTATATAATTGCACCAACTAAAGTAAGAGAAAGTCGTGTGAGTGTTTCACACCATGTTTTTTTTTTACTTTCTCGTTATTATTGCGTTTATAAATGGAGTTTGAGTAAATAGAGAATTATTACAGTCATTTCTGTTAACACTATTATTACCTTCCTGGATGTGTATGTGTGTGTTTGTGTATGGTAGAAGTAATATGGGCAGTGTTATATAGTGTAAACTACAGGGGGCTGTATAGACCGCCCATTGTAACACCTCACAGTATACCTCCATTTGTTACAAGTTCACCCTAAAAACTAGGAAACCAGTTCAAATTAATGAGTATTTTTCTGGTGCGGCACTTGGTTGGGGGCAGGGGAGGGATTGGACGCAGTTAGGGGTGGAAGAGCACAAAACCCCTCCTTTCTCCACTTTTTATGTACATTGCTGAATAACACCCTCCAAACAATGCAACCAAATACGGTCATATACACATACATACACACACATACAATCGATTCTACAAGCAATGTAATTAGATTATTAACAGTTAGGTCTATTTGTTGTTTACAATGTACACCCATCTATCTTACTTAGGTGAAGTCCCTTATCTAAGATAGTAAATAGCAAATAAATTGGCGGGAAATATCAGATATATATAAAAACTTTACAAGTCCATAAACTTTGTACGTAAAGTCCACATCATGAAAATAGAATTTCAAGAGAATAAAAGAGATCCACACTAAAATACTCATTTTACCCCAACTGTTAACGTTTTTCTGTTTTCTCAACGCCATAATTCATTACTAAATCCACCTCAATCAGTCTTGCCCGAGTGTTCCGTGATCATTTGCTGGGCTGCCTTGCAATTACAAACGCCGAAGATGTTCCCCAAGCAATATCAATGTCAACACACAGGTCCAATCATTGCAAACTTGGACCTGCCAACTTGCATTCTACTAAGCAGCTAAAGGGTCTTCAATAGTTCTTACTCCTAGTAAGCCGAACACTTAAACAACTTTCTCTTAACTCTATTTAATACATTTATGTATATTATATGAAAAGACGAATTTCCTTTAAACTCAGATTTTTACGTATTTGTCTTCACATAAATATAGAAGTAGTGGGGGGGGGGGATTAAGCAACCATAAGTAAGTGCGGTAGTGGTTCGGCAGTGCTGGAAAGCATCAGAGATATTTTCCGTGATAGAAGCCTGCTTCTTTTTTTATGGTCATCAACCGGTTTCCGGGCGTTCGCTCATCATCAGGATGCCACGGTCTTTCAGGCCGAAATTGTGGCGTTACAACTCTGCGCTAAGGAGATTATAAGGCAAGGGTTAGAGGGTAGAAGAGTGGCCATATACTCCGACAGTCAGGCAGCCCTGAAGGCACGTTCCTCACACCAAATAGTCTAAAGACTGGTGTGGGACTGCCTATCTGTCCTAACCGATGTGGGTGCTCGGAACAAGCTGACACTCGCCTGGGTGCCAGGTCATGCGGGGTTTCTTGACGCCCTGGCGAGGGAGGGCTCGAAGGATACCTTTATAGACCCCGAGCCCTTCTGCGGGTTGCCCAAGAGCCCCATTCACGCTTCTATCAAGGAATGGATAGAAGACCAGCGTCTTGCGAATGGTGGGAAAGTACGCCAGGGCTGAGGCAGGCTAAACTCTTCATTAAGAGACATTTGCCTAAATTTTACCAAGGACCTACTGAAGCCATAGCCGAAAGGATATAAGGCTAATAGTGGATCTACTAACAGGGCATTGAGGCTGAGTAGCCACATGCACCATTTACTACTTGAGACAATTCATTGTACTGTTTCTGCAGGACCGAGGAGGAAACCCTGGTACCATACTTTGTGAATGTGCCGGCCTGGCGAGAACAAGGTTTCTTCAACTGCGGGACTAGCAATCCCGAAGCCACGAGCTTCATGACGGAGCCACTTTCAGCTTTGCTAGGCCTGATTAAGAGGGCGAAGCTGAGGGATGGGCTATAAACCCAGGGGATCCACAATAGACCTCTCAATGAAGGTCGCAGTGGAATGAGGCGAGGCCCTCCCCAATCCAATTTAATCTAATCCAATCAACAGGATGTTT
>JAAEAF010011707.1:0-12625 GCA_011037195.1 Triatoma infestans | reverse complement strand
TGGGAAAATTCATTTAAGAGCACTTTTAGGGGAGTATGGTGGGGTTATGTTTTTCTCTAAAGTACTATCATAGTTAATTATACAATTCTATCATCCAAACAAAATTAATCAGAAATAAATAGATGGCCAAAATTGCCGAGTTTCAAGGAAATTAGTAAACCGGAAGTGCGCTTTTACTGAACAGTTTTTTTTTTTTCAGTTTTCGACGAATTTCATTAAATTTGGTACACACACTATAAAATTTGTCAATTATAATTTTTGAGAAATGGAGTAAGAGAAAGTTGTGTGAGTGTTTCACACCGGAATTTTTTTCTAACTCAAGGGTCCTTAAAACATGTATATTTCCGGTGAAAACTCAATTTCGATAATTATGACCCGATCGCAATAGATCCTCTTATTAGGAGTAAGAGAAAGTAAAAAATCGTATAGGTGCAATAACTTGATATTCGGTTGAATTAACCTAAACGAGCACGAAAAGGACTGGAAGTTATCAGTCAAAAACCAAACCGGGATTTTCATCAGTAGCAACCTCCCGCTTTGCCCGCCATGATGAGTTTTGCCGTGTTTTGCGTTTTTCTAGAAAATAGTTCCAACATATTTTTCTTTAAACTTGCATATTTTAATTTTTCTTTAATTTTACAGCACATACAGCCTATCACATTTTATTAAAACGTTTCTTTCTAGGGAAGTTGTGACGACATAAGAGCCATTTCGATATGGTCCAGATACATAGTAATGATCAGAGACATTTTCCGTGATAGCCTGCTTTTTTTTGTAGTCATCGACCGGTTTCGGGCGTTCGCCCATCTTCAGGATGCGTTTGTCACACAGTGTGATAACACAGACTTGCACAGAGCAAATTCAGTTTACACACTCTAATAATTACACAACAACAACTAATAATTATGATAAGGCAATTAATGTTGATTAATAATAAATTAGATTTTGCGTATCAGTAATTAACAAAAAAAAAAACAAACGCCAATTTAATTTGTAAAATATCGATTTGATTCAAAAACATTAGATGCTGAGTGGAGAATTTATGATTTATTTAATTTAATTGCTCCAATATATATCTCGTATATCTTCATTAATTCACACACCCACCCTGTTAAATCTAAATTGTAAAAATTATTAAAAACCCTAAATATTGTTATATTTAATCCATAGAAACATTTTAAAAATAATCCATAAAACTAAGAATCATAAATAAATTTGCAACTACTTCAAAAGTTGAGATTATACATACATATATCTACATAAGAGAGAAATTCTACAATTGGGGTACTGCAGGTCACATGTCAATTAGTTGAATATGTGCGCCCATAAAGGTTACTTTCATTATCACAAAATTCACCACACGTTTTAAACAAATTTGTAGATAATATGAATGTCTTCTGTTTTATCATTTCAATTGAGAAAATGTTCTTGATAAATCGGGATAGAACTAAACTGAATAATAATGAAATAAGACAGTATGTCTTATTTATTTATTACTATGCAAATGAAAAAGGCAAGCATGAAAATTTTTTAAAATGTAATTTTAGTTTTTCTAATATTATTACTTTAATGTTCTTCTTAAGAAACTTTATTAAAGTCAATAAATTCTAGATAAAATATTATATTAAGGACGAAAAGATGAATGTTAAATTCATTCATTTGTTAAAGATGGTTTTGACCAGATGGCTCTTTAATATGTAAAATAGTTGTACACCTTATGTTCCTAACAAGATCAGGCTTTTATTTTACCTTCTTTGGCAGCTTAGTTTATAATTTGAATCAAATTTATGATTCCCATCCCAACCTCGAAAAAAAAAAAACAGGCAAATTTACAAGTAAAATTTATAATGCAAACATGCATGTATATTGAATGCAATGTTTGACCAAATTTGGTCAAATCAATTATAATTAATTTTTTTTTAAGATAAAAAATAAAATTTCTGACCTATTTTCTTGGATTAATTTCTTGAAAATAATTTAAAACATGAATAATATAGCATTTGTAAGCAGATCAATTGCGTTGATCTGTATCAGCTTGCAAAAACAGTACTAATTTATAAATTGTTCCTTTGATTAGCCGGAAGTTCATGACTATCATTACCTTTTGACTTGTTGAAACGGAAATATCAAATCAAATTTAATTCTTGTTCAGAATTCCTCCATTACAAACAAAGCAACCTTCCCATTTCTACATTACTGAAAGTAAACAATAAATAAGTACGTTACTTACATTTACTAATGCTGAGACTGGTGTAAATATGTCCTTTGCAATGACCAACTGAAGAAAATTATGTAAAATAAGCACAAAGTCGCCGTAATATTAGTATAAATAAAATAAAAAACAAACAAAAAAATATGCGACACACGGCAGTAAATTACTAGTTAAAGATCCACCTGCTCTCACAACACTACACCTTTTTTCTCTTAGTGTCCCGTGGTATGTGTTTATAAACGGTTTACAAATGTTTACTCTCAACAAACTCGAATTGAGGAGCGCGTATAACTAATTGGAGGGGGATAGAGTTTCGGTTCTTATCCTACAGATGGCACGACTTACTGGCCAGCCAGACTTTTAGTGGCTTGGTTAAGGCTTTTTTTTAGTATGAATTGTTTGGAAGTTTGGATTAGTAGTAACCTAGACCCTCTACCGATCGGAAACAAGAGTGATAGAAATTATTATTGATAGATAGTAATAGATATAACCACCAATACAACTCAATTGTGATTATACTACTGAATAAATTTGAACTGATTTTTTTTTTTTTTTTAATTTAATTATATACTGCTTCTATTGTAATATACAAATATAAATCTATATTTATATGTGGGATAGCCTAGTTTGCTTCGTTCAAGAGGCTAAAAGAAGAAAAAAACTATTTGTGAAAAATAAATAAACACATTATTAAGTCGGAAACTATTAATAAAATGAAGTGAAATGTACTTTTTACAAAAATATTAAATTACATTAAGAAAATTGTTTAAACCTCACAAGTACTAAATACATTTAAAATAAATTTTGAATTGACACTCCTATTCAAGATAAGCCCCTATTTTATTTGTTTATTTATTTTTTAAGAGGTTTTTATGTGAGGCCTCCCTAATAATCAGAGTTCCTAATGTGCCTAATTAATTATTAATGCGGCCCCCCTGATTACAATGGTGTTCATCTGAGATTTTGGTTTCCTTAGAATTAATTCTAGAATCAGAGATTTTTTTTATTTACTGCTGTATGAGGAAATGACAAATATTTGGGATTGGTTTTTCATCTGGAATAACAATTTAGATCCATGTGTAAGGTAAACAAGTTTTTTAGCAGTTTGTAACATGTGTGGAATAATGGATGTGGGGAATAATGTGTGTAGGGAATATCTCAAAAACGAAAAACCGTGAGAATCTCAAACTCTCTATAAGTTCCACAAAAATTTTTAGTCCAATTATCCTATGTGCCTTAAATTGATGGCTTTTTAATTTTTTACGATTTTCTTGTAACTAATTCAACAATTAACATTAAATTTTGAGATAAACTCAAAACAGCGCAATAGAAATACAAAATAAGGCACTATTAAAATAGGCCCATCACTGAAAATTTAATCCTTTGGGTTCCCAGGGATCTATAACGTTAGATCCCTATTGCTCAACTCTGTTCTGCCATTTCAAGTTTTCTTGAGAACTGTAAGACGGTTCCTGGTAGTCTATATTATATATGTAGACTATACTTTTATATAAAACTTACATTTAATAAATATTACTTATTTATGTTTGATTGATTCAAAACTAAATGTTGTAATTTATGTAATATAAATAAGCTAGAAACTCTGTTATTATTTAGTGTTAACTTCCACAATCTATGAGTCACTTCGTAGGTTTGCTCCTTTCAGGAGAGTTTTTATCAAATTGGAATCATTATTATCCGGCTATAAATAAATGCAAAAAATTCACAAAGCTATTTTACTTTTATATCATTTTTTTTGTTTTGTTTTAAAGTTTTGCAAGCTGTGACATTCTGTACAGGATTCTTGATAAATTTTTAGTGTCTATATAAAATGTTTTATAAGGATAAAATGCGTTAGTAACATTATTATTATGTAGAGGTTGGATTTTGATTAACTTTATTATTATTATTATTATTATGTAAGAAACCTTTATTATGTTAACAGAAGTATATTTATTTATTTCTATTTTTTCTCTCTTTATTTTGTTTGAATTTTTGTTTTAAACATGTATAGAGAAGCTAATTCAGTTTGTTTTAACCTATCCTAAAGGTAGAGCCATACACGTAAAGGAAATCCTCAAGGAATAAGCCTCCAGGATTTCCTTGAGAAATTCCACTACCAAACCCTTGCCTACATACGATGAGTATTTTCCTCAAGGAAATCCTCTAGTGATACGCCTTGATGATTTTCTCCAGGTCAACGCATTCTGTCCTAGACGTCAGTCCTAAGTTTCTTGAGTGTTCCGCAATCATGGGATCAATGGATGAGACAATATTTTAGCGGATGTTGGTTTGTATAGTTGCATGGGATTGCATTCGCAAGAAAAGGCGTAAAAGAAGTGTTTGGTGTATGGAGTGGCTTTTTATTTCATCATGGTAGTCTTTAGAACTAACTTGTCACAAGTAAGGCTAAGGCTCATTTTCATACATTCGGATGAATGACGTTCAAAATTCACGAGACATGATCGGTGTGAAGCCTCCAGGCCAACTGAGCATCAACCACACACGTGATAAAGAGGGCGGAAAATCCGGCCTCAAGGCCAAAAAGAATTGAATTTTCTTGGGGATTTTTAGCCTCTTGACTCCTCCGCGGCCTCAAGGAAACCGCCATACACGAGCGGGATTTCCTCAAGGCCTGAAGAGGCCAAACATTGAGGAAATCACGCTCGTGTATGGGGGGCTTAATCTAGCCTATTCTAAATTAATCTAACTTTGTTATCTAATAAATAAAAACTACTGATACTACTGCTACTATACACAAACAAAATTATTACTTTTATATTTTTATGTCAATTTTTATGGAAAAACTAATTTGAGAGGGATTCTGGGGGAACTGAGAGTTAAAGACTTTCCTGTAAAAATACCTTATCAGTACAATGACAAGTTCCAAGAACTGATAGAAGTTAAGGAACCTAACATTTAATGAAAAATTCCGATTTTATGAAAAACATAAGAACGGAGACAATGTGTATTAAGAGAAATTCTTATTAATGTCCACCCCCACCCCCTCTCGCTTTCTAAAGTTAAGGACCTACAAAAACTGATAACTACAAGACCCTCTACATTTGCTTAATTCAGAACTGCCAGCGATGAACACATATATATATATTTGTGTGTAGTTGAAGTGATTCATGTCTCTATTATTGGTAATAATAACTTCTTTTTACTTTCTCTTACTCCCTACTAGTAAGAGGAAGTATTGCAGTCGTGCCAAATTTTCGATATCGAGTTTTCACCGGAAATATCCGTTTTGAGGTCCACTGAGTCCAAAAAAGTGATTTTTAGCAAATGGTCTGTGTATGTGTGTACGTGAACAGAATAGCTCAAAAACGAACAATCACAGTAAGTTCAAACTTGATATTCCGTTTAGGTATCACCATGGGATCCGACAATAGGTCAGCTGTCAAAATTCCTCAAGCAAAAGTACCACTTTACTTTTTTTTTTCTTTTTTTTTTTTACTTTCTTGCGATTTTCTCAAAAATGGCTCCAACGATTTTCTTCAAACTTCGTATATCAACTACGCACACAAAGATCTACAACTTTAATTTAAAACATTTCTCTAGAAAAATTTATTAAAAGGCACTTTGGGGGGGGGGGAGAAATGGGGTTAGGTTATCCACTAAAGTGCTATTTTATTTACCAAACAATTTGGAAGTAGCTTTTTTTACTGAAATGTATTTGTCAATTTCCTGGTATTTTCTAAAAAAAAAAAAACGGCTCCAACGATTTTCTTTAAACTAGGAATGTGAACTTACACATAATAAAGAGCTATAACTTGCTATTTTGAAACATTTCTCCAAGGTGAAGAAGTAATTTAAGGGAAGCTTTTGGGTGGACGGGGGTGGGTTTTTATCTTTTTCTCTAAAGTGCTATTTACAGTTAATTATAATATAATTCTACCATCAACACAAAATTAATTAGTAATAAATAGATGGGCAAAATGTGGAGTTTCAAGAAAAATAGTAAACTGGAAGTGCGCTTTTTTTTTAGTTTTCGACGAACTCCAAGGAATTTCATCAAATTTTGGTACACAAACTATAAAAATTTGTCCAATTATAATTTTGAAAACTGGAGTAAGAGAAAATTGTGTGTGTGTTTCACACCAGATTTTTTTTTTTTTTTATTTATTTAAAAATATTTTTCAAAATGTTTTAACTTAAATGGAGAAAAGAAAAAGGAAAAATCCATACAAAAAAAGGATAATATCTTGTTTATTATTAGATAACTAAAAAAAAAAAAGAAAAAAAAAGAAATAAAATTTACAATGAATAATAATTTTAATTCAATTAAAGAATATAAAACACTAACAAAAAAATACACACACAACAAATAAATTTTACACTTCCCGATGGTTTATGTGTGGGTGTGTGTGTGTTTTTTGTGTGTATAAGTTGGGTGGCGATCATTTACAAATTTTATATATATTTATATACTAGCTGATGAAAACTTATTATCTACATATAATCAGATTACATATTTTACACAAAAAGAAAAGAAGGGCAAATAAAATCAACCATGCTGCTCTGTAAATTACACACTTATAAGATCCTAACAGTATTCTCTATATTTACAAAGTTTTAATTTATTTACACAATCACAATTCAATTAAATATTCTTCACATTTTTTTTTTTTTTTACAAATACAATAAAAAATTATATCAAGTTTTAAATGCATATTTTTTTATTTAGTTAGTTTATATCCTACATTTTCTTTGTGATTTAGAAAATTTTTAAAAATATATACTTATCCTGGCAAGGAGGTTTCATTGCTCCTCTTCTTTGTTTTCTTTTTTATAAAAACAAGAAAATTAGTGTAAATTCGCTTAAAAAGAAAAAGAAGTAATATCAAATACTAATGCGAAGAAAATTATATTGCTTTTAACCTTAAAAAAAAAAAAAAAAAAAAATCAGATGAACTAAATGAAACAATAAAGATTTCCATTTTATATGACTTCATTCAATAACAAAATTAATGCTTTAAATTCAAAAAAAAAAAAAAAAAAAAAAGAAAAAAAAAAGCAATTAAACTTATCATAAGAACTTCCTAGGAAATCAATCTTTATGAATTTAAATCTTGAAAAATATGTTTGTATTCATAATAATATTAAATTGCTTATAAGAGAAGAATTTATGAAATGCATTATGTTATACATCGTACATTCAACATTTCCCACAAATGTTAAATATATGTTTCCGGATAGCCCATTTTTTTTTTTTTTTTTTTTTTGTAATTAAAAGTCAAAGAAATATCATGCGGATTGATTTTTTTCTGATAAAGGAAAGTTTTGTACTGTTTCTCACGTTTTTTTTTTATAAGAATAACTAGAAAATTTGTTTCAGCCTTAAAAAAAAAAAAACAAAAAAAAAAACAAACATATTATTTCTATTAATCACATATCTGATGTTTATATTAGCAAAAGATGTGATATTTTATTTAATTTAAAAAGACATATTTGTACATATTACATTTAAAGCCATTTCTTGGTTTTTAGTTTTTTTTTTTTTATTTTCACGCTGGCAAAGACTTTGACACCGCTCGGGACTATGACCCCGAGATGGTAAATAGGCTGCCATATTTTTATAGTACATATCACTTGCTCCTTCATAAGTTCAATATACAGATGAGTGAAATCAATTTGACTGCAAATAAAAAATTAAATAAAAAAAAAAAACGGAAAGTGTCAAAAGAAATTAATTTTTTTAAAAAATTGCATTCTAAACAAATTTTTGTTTTTAAAAACAAAGAAGTAAAAATACTGCTATAAAAAAAAAAGAAGTCTTTTAATGATATGAGAGAATGGAAGATCTCTTTACGATAACCGTATGTATTATTATAAATATACTGGACAATAATGAAAGAAAACTAATAAAAACAAATGGTAAAAATTGTGGATTGTATTTGGTACTGTTACTATGGTTTTTTTACACTTTCTCTTACTCCTAAGTAAGAGGAAGTATTGTAACGTGGCAAGAATTTCGGATACGAGTTTGCACTTATTCTGACTGTAGACAGACATAGCTCAAAGAACGAAAAGAACCGATAAAGTTGAAATTGATATCCGTTGAAGTATCACCGTGGTATTTGACACGACGTTCAGTAAATTCCTCAACCGGAATACCACTTTACTAGTTGGAATTTTTACTTTTTTGCAATTTTCTCAAAAATGGCTACGACGATTTTCTTTAAACTTGAAATATCAACCACATATTCAAAGAGCTACACTTTTATTTGAAACATTTCTCCGGGAAAATGCAATGAAGGGCTCTTTTAGGGGAGGGGTGGAGTTAGGTTTCCATGTAAAGTGCTATTTCAGTTTATTAGATAATTCTGTCATCTAAATATGTTAATTAGAATTAAATATGTTGTTGAAATGCCGAGTTTGAAAAAAATTGGATAACCGGAAGTGCGTTTACTTACCCACTTTACGAAGGAGTTGAGTCACATTATTCGCAATTTTCTCAAAAATACCTCTGACGATTTTTTTGAAACTTCGTATATAAACGAAACATGCAAAGATCTACAACTTTTATCTAAAACATTTCTCTGGGAAATTTCTTTTAAGAGCACTTTTAGGGGAGGGGTGGGGTTAGATTTTCATCAAAGTGCTATCCTAGTTCATTATACAATTCTATCATCCAAACATAATTAATTACAAATAAATAGATGGCTGAAATTCCGAGTTTCAAGAAAATTAGTAAACCGGAAGTGCGTTTTTACTGAATAGTTTTTTTCATTTTTCGACGAATTTCATTAAATTTGGTACACAAACTATAAAATTTGTCAATTATCATTTTGAGAACTGGAGTAAGAGAAAGTTGTGTGAGTGTTTCACACCAGATTTTTTTTTTTAGTATCTGTACGGTTTAAAAGTTATAAAATAAACGGTGTTCCTAAAACTGTCTCTCTGTAGTTATTTTATAGTAGAGTTAGCTGGTAGGTTCGGAAAGATACGTCAAGTGGTGTCAAAAAATGGAATAGATATATGACAATATATTTTAAATTAAAAGTTGATTTAGTTTGCTGTGCAAATACAAAAAAATGCTATTTTTCCCAAAGTAACTCTTTTTCTTCGATATAAAAAGTGTTTCAAATTTAAAATCTTAATTTAAAAACTTTCCTCACTGTAGGGAGCGATTCCAAAAGTTTGCCCAACCCTATGCAATCAAATATATTTATTTTTCTACTAAACTTACATGCCATATTAATTATTGAAATTCTTAAAAAGTCTTCTTTTTCAAAAATAAATCTCTTATTTTAATAATACAAAATTTTCTCCCTGAAATTACAAAAAAAATAAAAATAAAAATAAAAATCTTAAAGTAAATAAAGAGACAAACCGGGTCTTCAAATTAATTTCTTTCTTATTTAATATTACGAAACTTAAATTAAAAAAATATATTAATTAATAAAAGTTTTTTGAGTCCAAGCTCCTTTCAATTTATTTACATATAAACATAAAACAAAATTAAAATTGTACCATCCTTTGCAATAAATACTAATGATTACTGTCCTGATATTCCGCCTACCTCAGGAGAAGGTGATTCCAAAATCGTAGTAGAAGCAGCAGCACTATTTAAAACGGAATCACTTCCACAATCAGATATTTGATCGCTAGATCTGATGTTGCCACCACTTCCAAAGATTACCTGCATCATTAGAGCTCGTAATTTATCGTCACTAGAGTCTGCATCCGGATTGATTATCAGCTCATCTAAGTCTGTGTCATCTGGAAATTATGATGGTGATGTTAAAAAAAAAATCAACATATTTTGAGAATTATGTAAATGTAAAGTCACATGCAAATCATTATACAAATTAAAGTATGTTTAACTGTAAGATAAAAAAACAAGCTTATTTTAAAAAATAAACATTTATATTTTTGAGTGTTTTATCTCTTTATTCATTCTGAATTTGAAATTGAAATTAATATGTTTGAATCTGAAATTTGAAATTAAGACGTTTGTGCCATACTAGCAGTGAAAATTAGTAAAAGACTATTATTATAACAAAATAAACATCAGATTACTGCCGCAGCTAAGTTTTTTTTTTTGTTTATTTAGAAATTTACAATCTGTATTACATATATACAATGACTAAATAGGATGTTGAACAATGAAACTGTAAGCTGTGAGTAGGTAGGAGGAGAGAAACTACCCAGCGGTAGCACTCACTACGGGATACCAGTAGCACTTATCAGTCCCGAAGGAAATCTCGGAGCCACTGACGATTCAAACGGTGAGGTGGATGGTAGAGGAGGCTAGAGATTTTACAAAGGGATTAGAAAAAAAGGAGAGAGTAGGATGAAATTTATGATATTTTGTCTTGGCAAGTTGTTGTACTAAAGTTGGAAAGTCTGAATGGTATGTAAGTTTGTAGGTTTAGCTGAACCCCAAAATTCAAGTCCCTAAGTCCAAATTGGTTTGATTATAGAAATATATATCAGTCTTTTGAGTTCTGTAGGTAATTTGGATCCTCTTCCGATAAGTCTATAAAGAAGTTTGGCCCTTTTAGTCAGTGCTTATCTTTTAAGTCTTGTGTGCGGGTTCCACTGAGTCTTTTGTCAATGAAGAGCCCAAAGTAGCGCACCAGATCTGTTACAGGGAGAGGATTGTGATTGAAGAAGAGTGGAGGACAGGAACCATGGCATTTTTGTGGGTTCATTTTAATTCGGCACTTTTTTTGCCCATGAAGTTGAACTGCCGTAGCTAAGTTAGAATGAAATTTTGATTGGCAATATCCAGTAAAATGTGTTTAAAATTAAAAATCATATTATTTTATAACACTGAAGGGCACCCCTGAAAAAATATCCCTAGGTATGATGAGCACTAAGAGTGGAAAAAAGCTTAAATATACTGCTTTTTGACATAGAAACTACAGGTCAAAGCACTGCAATCCAATAGAAGGCACTTAAGGTTTGGAATCTAAATGATTTGAACATTCTGTAACGTATGGTAATAACATATGTCATGTTCTAAAGTAAGCCTAAAAGACAGTCTTGAATTCTAATATCAACAAAATGATTTTAATGAGAAATCAATTTTAAAATGAATTCTAATATGAAATAAAATGTGCTTAAAAAAAAAAGGTGATGTCAATCTGATTTAAAATAAGGTGATGTCAATTTAATTTAAAATAAGGTGATGTCAATACTGCAATAAGGAAGCACACATTCAAGAAGGCGGATCTGACGTTAGCAGTTGGCCCTCAAATGGTTATTTTGATTCTAGTTGACCAATGCAGTAGGTAATCTGTTTTCGTTTTAAACTAACAGTTACTTGTTTAGTTGTAGGTCAAAATTACGGACCTTAAAAAGTCTGAGAGGAGTGCATCAATCTGAGCTAAAATAGGTTTCGCTTATTGACAGGTTTTCTCAAGAGGCATTATAGATTCCAAGGGCACCTGAAAGCGATAGCATGGCTGATTCTGTGGGGTGATGGAGGAGATTCCATTACATCTCCTGCCAGAGAGAACATTTAGCTATCATCTAGAGAAGATTTAAGAGCCAGGCTAACTACCGAGCTTGAAGGAGGAAATACTCTCCCTAGAACTTACCCAGATTCTGGACATTTTTAAGGGAATAAACTTTGAATGGGTGCTGTAGGTTGAGAGATCTCATTCCGGCAAAAGTAGGAGAGTATAATAGGCACTTTTCCCTCAAAGAAAACAAAAAAGGGACAGAACTTTTGCCATTTTTGTTTGTTAATGAACGAACTGGATCTAGGTCACTCGCTCAAGAGGCATTCACAAGCTACCAGGCGCTTCCACGAGTTGCGGATAGTCCAACGGCCACCAAATATGGTGGGTAGCTGCAAAAAAAACAATAAAAAAAAAACAGATTTAGCCAGACCAATAGGTAGTCGCAGGCAAGGAGGGCACATCGGATATTTGTTGTTTGTTGTATTTATTATTTTTATTTATGTATTTATTTATTTTTGTTACCTTTCATTTTTAGTCCTCACGCCTTGGTCTAGTGGCTAGCGCACTCGCCTTTCGTGCGAGAATGCAGGATTCGATTCCCGTGAGGGCAAAATCAGTTGACCCAGCATCGTGATAAAAAGTGGGAAGCTACAGTTAGTAGCGTCCTAGGTAGCGAAGGCCGGAACTAAACGGCGTGCTTACCATACGCCCGCTATTCAAATCGCCGTCTGGCAAGCCTTGGCCTTATGGCTGCACCATAGGGTAGGGTCAGGGTAAAAATCCAAAACACATTTTTATTATTTGTTGATATTTACACTTTTATTTCTTTAGTCTTTTATTACTACATCTATGTAGTAGTTATTTAATCCAGGGGAGATAAGTCTCTGAGAGACGTAGAGAAGGTAACCTATCTAGGAAAGTCACCCTATTACTCCCAATTCAAGGGAATCCGTTCCTCCAGGGATTCTTGTTTTGGGCACGACTGGCCAGCGCC
>JAAEAF010011706.1:0-20680 GCA_011037195.1 Triatoma infestans | reverse complement strand
TACGGAGTGTGAATCAACAGAATGATGTCTGATGTGTAAGACTGAATTGAACAGAATGATCCTGTTACTGTCTCTCTCTCATATATATATATATATATATACTGGCCGAGCCTCTCCTCTCTGTGCGAGAGGGGCTGTTTCTCTCCGCTAGAGTGGATGAGTGGTGGGGGTTCACTGGTTCACTAAAACCCCTACAAACCAATTTTTCGAACTTAGAAGACGTATTTGACATTAACTTCATTATTCGTATGTCAATAAGGAAAGTAAAAATAATTACAAATTTTAAATATTAAAGTGGTATAATTTTATCATCTATTTTAACCTACACTTTCTTCTATCCTTTGTGCTTTAAACGCCATCTGATATAGAAACTGGCACACCAAACTATTGTCTACTAATTTGTATATTGAGTTTAAAACTAGACCAATAATTAATTATAGGTAAAGTTCAATTTAACAAGTTAGTCCGAGAGGAAATCATTGAGATCAGATTTCCTTGAAACTTACGACACCCACTAATTTTCTTTGTATGCAAATAGAAAGAGATCTGTGAAAACTAACACTATAGGCCAGTGATGGCGAACCTTTTGAGCTCGGTGTGTCAAAATTTTGAAAAATAGAAACATAATTCTCGTGGCGTGTCACTCATCAAGTTAATTATTTGTTTAATGCTATTTAAAATACAAAAGCCAAAATTATGAAACCAATAGTTTACATTTAGAGACTTGTCTTACATATTTCATTGACACTTAACATACAAAATCAAGTAATATATATATAAAATATAATTGAACAAAAACAGAAAAACAATATAAATTTATACAATTAGAAAATAAATATATATGAAAAATTAGTGACTTTTTTGGTGTGGTGGTTGGTTCCGCACAGCTGGAAAGCATCAGAGACATTTTCTGTGGTAGCCTGCTTCATTTTGTGGTCATCGATCGGTTTCGGGCGTTCGCCCATCTTCAGGATGCGTTTTTCAGACAGTGCGACAACACAGACTTGTACAGAGCAAACTTGAGTGTGAAAACTAAGTTTGTTCTGTGCAGGTCGGTGTTGTCACACTGTCTGAAAAACGCATCCTGAAGATGGGCGAACGCCCGAAACTGGTCGATGACTACAAAATAAAGCAGGCTACCGCGGAAAATGTCTCTGATGACTTTTTTGGTGCTGAAGTTTGTCTGCTAAATCTTCTATTTCGGGTTTATACTTGGTGCATTTCAAGGCCAAGCCAGCGCTACTGACTTCATCTGTTAACCGATTCCGTTTGTTTGTCTTAATATTATTTAATGTTGAGAACAATGTCTTACAAAAATATGTGGATGAAAAAATTGTTAGCAAAACAACTAAAGGAGATTTCGAGGAGCGGTCAATAAAATGTACACTTTTTTTTTAATTTTTTCCAACGTTTCGACAAATTTATCGTCTTTTTCAGGGATAAAATTTAAAAAAATGTTAATCGGTATTTATAATTTCCATGAAACAAACTAAACACAAAATATGTAGTAAACAGAGAGAGTTGCTAACTATATGAGCTACATTATCAGAAAAAAAGATTTTTTTGAATTATGAAATTTTTTATCTTTGAAGATGCGTGCCACCAAAAATGAGCTCGCGTGTCAGCACTGACACGCGTGTCATAGGTTCGCCATCACTGCTATACGCCATCAGGATTTAAACGAAACATTTCATATGATAGTTCAAACCAAATTGTGTATAGTTGCCCCCTTTCTATATGCTTTTCTATTTTTCCAAAACATATTTTTCTTAACATAAAGAAAAGACTTTTTTTTTAATAGTTTTCAAATCGTAAGGATTGACAATTATTATGAGATGTTTCTACGGCAATGGCTAGAGAAGTTTTTGAAGAAAAAAGATTTCTTTGTTGCTCTACGTTTTGGGTACCATTGATGCCCTTCTTCAGAAACAAAATTTATTTTTTCTCCACTACAATAATGTACCTTTCTCCAAAAATTTTGCAGATCTCTTGAAGAAGGGCACCAATTAACCCGAAACCTAGGGAACCAAAGAATTCTTTTTTTCTTTTATATTAATTAATTGTTATTGTATGATTATAATTTTAAAAAAATAAATAAAACTGAACCTTCAACTCATGAAAGACCAAGACCTTCCAGAAAGCAATGACCGCATGCTGCGATTCTCTTTACCGTTTAATTCTATTCTTTGCAAACCCCGTAACAAACTAAAAGTTTGTTAAAAAGGGACCCCTTTTTTATCTCATGGTCACACTATTTGAGCCCTCACAGGGGATGTAGGACATCTTGCACTAAAAGGCAACTACACAAGACACAGTGTTTGGTGGCGCACTTGGTGACAACGAAACAAAGTATAAATTTTTAATTTCCCGCAAATTTTCATTTGGGAGTTACGCTTATTACAAATAAATAAATATATATATATATATATATAAAAACATATGCACACACACAATCTATAAGCCATATTATAGAAAACCCTTTTTCTTGTTCAAAGAATCTCGAAATATATATTTCTGATAATATTTTATTTCCGTTTAATTTGACGTATGCAATACTTCCTCTTACTGGTAGTAAGAGAAAGTAAAAATAAGATATAACTTAATAATACAATAAATATTATAAAGGGGACATTAATTAATTTCTTGGCGGATTTGTTGAGGTTAAAAAGAAAAAAAAAAAAAAAATATTTGAACTGATAGAAAGTCAGTTCAGTTGACACCTGTAAAACTCATTAGCTCTTCAGCGAGCGACAGTATTCATACACCCTCTATTGTGTAACAACAAATTAGTTTTCCCATCTGTCTCTTTTTCACCACTTTTCCAATTTCCATCCACACAATATGTGATAAAAGCTTCTCTTTTCTCTTTTATCCTAAAGAGCCACTTTTAATTATTTACTAAAACCAAAAACTGAAATCTCAGTTGTCCATATTCTATTGCAATATGTTAAAAACTGAATACAATTATTTAGCTACTATTTTTTTTTTTTTTCATGTTTTATGGCGTCGACTGTTGGGGTGTTTGGCCATATTCTTCGCCCTACATATCTGTAGAATTAGTGGCTGCTACAAGTATGCGTCTGTGAATGGAATATATTCATTATTTTCGTGAATCTTCACTAATAGATAATATAGCCGTGTTAATGCTACATGTATACAGTCTTGAGGATATACAATGAATTCCACCATACCAATAAATACGTTCATTCCAATAAATACATTCATTCTAAAGACGATCACGCAATCTAATTTTTAAAAGTGGGTGGAGTATTGGATATTCCTCGCAACCCGCGTACTTAAAAGAATAGGATTAAAAAAACTATGTACACTATTTACATAACATTCATTGTTAGAATAGAGCGTGGGGGGGGGGGGGTGAGCCTCATTCCACTGCGACCTACAAATTGAGGTCTATTGTGGATCCCTTAAGTTACAGAACAGCCCCCAGCTTTGCCCTCCTAATCAATCCTAGCAAAGCTGAGAGCGGCTCCGTCATGAAGCTTTCAGCTTCGGGATTGCCCGTCCCCAATTGAAGAAACCTAATCCTCGCCAGGCCGGCGCACTCACAAAGGATGTGCGCCGGGGTCTCCTCCTCTACCTTGCAGAATCGGCATACCGCACTATCCGCAAGTTGTAGGTGGTGCATGTGTCTATTCAGCCTACAATGCCCTGTTAGTAGACCCACAATTAACCTTATATCCCTTCGGGTCTGGCTCAGTAGGTCTTTGGTAAATTTAGGCAAATGTCTTTTAATGAAGAGCTTTGCCTGCCTCTGTCCTGGTGTTCCCTCCCACCAACGCAGACGCTGATCTTCTATCCACCCCTTGATAGAAGTTTGAATGAGGCTCCTGGACAAGCCGCAGAAGGGTTCGGGGTCTATAAAGGTATCCTGCGAACCCTACCTCGCTAGGACATCCGCCCTCTCATTGCCCAGGAACCCCGCATGTCCCGGCACCCAGGCGAGTGTCAGTTTATTCCGAGTATCCACCTCGGTGAGGGCAAGTAGGCAATCCCACACCAGTCTACTACATAACAATCATACAGGTGCCGGGGTTGCCATTACCGACTCAGATCCACCACTCTAAAAGTCAGTGGCTCCCAATTTAGCTATTTATAGTTAAAAAAATAACTATTTGATTGATTAGAAGCCATTTAGTGCATAGAAATTAAAAACTATTTTCCTTTGAAGAATTAATATTTTAATTATAGTTCTATAATTATTAGCATATATATAACGTAGCGAATATTATATCTTAAATAGGGAATCTCAAATTTTACTTGAGAATGTAGACCAATATTCAGATCACATACTTCACGGTGATTCCTTTCCAATTATGAAGGGTTATAATATTAGAATTACAATTATTCTAAAGCCTCATTACATAGGCCGTTTTTAATTATCTCTTAGTGCAATTAGGTTATATTTAGGGCAAAGATTTTTAGTGAGTTAAAAACAAAAGGGCAATTAATGTAATTAAATCGTCCATTCTGTAATGATTTACAATGGAATTAACAAGGTCCCTCTGTTGAGGAAATTCACCAGGAATGACCATTAAGCTGTGGAACCTCATAATGAGTTTGGGAACCTGTGTTTTGTATGTAAAACTCTGGCGCTTAACAATCACACGACCTTTCTTTTACTGCTGTTAATATAATTATAAAGGTAAAACATAACAAATTTGACTCATTAATTGTGTGAGTATTATGCACCAGATTTTTTTCTATAATTGTATTAACAGTATAGTAAGTGAAAAGTCCTGCAATTGTTTCACATAACAATACAGAGGTAGTGGAGGATAGGTAGAAGCGTGACTTCATTATAGTCAAGTAGACAAAGTATAAAAAAACTTGGAACAAAACAAATAAAATTCAAAATTTAACGCCACAATTTATTGTATTGGATAAATGTCATACGTTTATATCTGCCATCGTTTTTGAGGAAATTCGAAAAAGCTCGAAAACTTAACTCTGTAAAATCGCGCACTTCCGGTCAACCGATTTTCTTCAAATTTGGAATTCTAGAAATGGTTCTAATGTATATTATTATAATAAAGGTATTGTGATGGATGCCAGAAACAATTTTATTTGAAAAATATTATTTCAAGAATATTCTAATATTCGCTGGCAAAAAGGTTACACACAGGTAGAAGACCGCAGTTACAGAAAGAGTTCAAAGGACCTGGTTAGCTTTGTCTTTTAGAGTTCATAGAACTTTGGTAGCTTTGTCTTTTCACCCCTCACACACAGGGGAAGATTTGTACTAACAAGAGAAGGCATTCTTTCAAGACAGTCTGCATTCTGCTTTCAAACTAGAACAGTCTGAACCAGACATTCTACCAGTAAACATCAGTGCCAGTTATAAGTTAAAACATAAGAGTTTATTCTAACTACTTTCAATATATTAATAAGCATATTACGGTGATATTGTAAAGTAATCAAATTCACTTAGAGAATATATCTATTTTAAATCCAGTGTGATCTCTTGATTATTTCTTAATACTTCTATCTCTATCTCAAACAGACACACAAGCCCTTTACTAAACCGCTCACGCCACAAGCTACTACTACAACACATTCACACCAATCATATTTCAGTATAAAAACTATAAATTTTATTGAAATAGTATATTACAGCAAAACATTTGTCTCAGAACTCCTCAAAGAAGGAATTTTCAGGGTGTTAATGGCCTTGGCAGTTATAATGGGTATGATGAAGGCTTTGAAATCGTTTGGTTTGAATGAACAACTAGATATGGCTGAACACTGTATAATGTAGAAATAACACTGACTGCCTGGACTTTACACTAAAATGGTAGAATATGGTAGAGTGGTAAAGGATGAGGTAAATGGCACGTTGTGACTGGCGAGGTGAACTCTGATGTATATCTATATCCCGTCGCTGTATTTATGCGGTTTCTCCCACTCTAGTCCTAGAGAGGGGTCCTATCATTTTTGCCTCTCTTTCTCTGATATGGATTCTCTCTTTGAATCCTATTGCAGCAGTTGATGCGCAAAAAAACTCCCAGGAAAATGTTGCAGATAAAAAAATGATAGGTATTAATGTGTATGAAGTTTAAAGACAATCCTTTGGAAACGTTTTGGAAAAAAACGCGAAAAACTGAATAAGAACTATTCAATAAAGTCACAATCCTGGTCGATGAATTTTGCACATATCTTCGTGTCCGAAGCGGTGGCAGTATTTAAACAGAATACCCATGATTTTTCGTTTTGGAAATATTTTAATCACACACACACAAACACACACAGATCATTTGCTAAAACCATTTTTTCAAATCCCGGTGACGTCAAAACATGTATTTCCGTTTAAAAATCTATTCTGAAAATTTGATATAATCGTAATATTTCTTCTTACTAGGAGTAAGAGAAAGTAAAAATGGATTACACATAACCCCACGCGTCCCCCAAAAGCCCCCTTAAATGATTTTACCCAGAGAAATATTTCAAGTCAAAATGTTAAAAGTTGTAGCTCTTTATATGTGTAGTTCACATACTTAGTTTAAAAAAAACCGTTGGTGCCGTTTTAGATAAAAAATAGCAGAAAACTGAAAAATACTTTTCAATAAAAACGCAATTCCCCTTAACTAATTTTCTTGAAACTCGGAATTTTGATAATCTATTTATTTCTAATTAGTTTTGTTTAGATAGTAGAATTATATAATCAACTAAGATTGCATTTTAACAGGGAAAACATAACCCCACCACTTCCCCCAAAAGTGCCCTTAAATGAATTTTTCCGGAGAAACGTTTCAAATATATGTTGTAGCTCTTTGTATATGTAGTTGATATAGTAAGTTTCAAGAAAATCGTCGGAGCCATTTTTGAGAAAAATGCAAAAAAGTGGAAAAAAAGAAAATTCACTAGAGTGGTATTTCCGGTTAAGGAATTTTGACAGGTAACTAAGGGTCGGATACTACGGTCCCATAGTGATACCTAAACGGAATATTAAGTTTGAATTTTATGCGGTTTTTTGTTTTTGTATTTGAGCTATGCTGTTTATATACACAGACATACCATTTTCTAAAAACCACTTTTTTTAGACTCAGAGGACCTCAAAACGTATATTTCCGGTGGAAACTCAATATCGAAAATTTGACATGATTACAATAATAGGAGTTTATTATTATTATTATTAGCCATTTATTGCTGTTAATTACAATTACATTAAGAAATAAGTAATTCTTTTTACAAAAAAACTGCGATTCAGCAAAAATTGCTGTGGCACCTATTAAGGTAATGTTATTCCTTACATTTAGTATATTACAGTAAGTACATTTATACAGATTCTTCTATAATCATTTTTATCAAAAGAAAACTTGCTTACAATATATATAAACAACTAAATAAACTTCTTCGTTATTAATTACTTTTAAACGAATTTTTAAAACCATTCCTCTCCTATTTATTAAATTTATTAAATTCTTGTCTTTAAAATGATACTTCTATTATAACAAAAAATGATATATAATAAATCAATTAAAGTAATCAAAATAAATAGTAAACAATAAATCTGTTATTCAAAATATTAATTACTGATTACTGATACTGATTATCATTATTGCAAATAAACCGGATCTTCCTCTCTCATCCAGAGCAATAAAATACATAAATATGTTGTATCTTTATAATTAAACCTCGCGCTGTTAACCCCCACTTTTTAATTTTCACTCTTCGAAACTTCCTTCATTCTTATCCGCTCTTTCCTGTCCCATATGCATAGCTGCCACACTGCTCCTCCACATGCTTTTCTAAATTCAAAACCCCACCTGACTGGAGATCTTCCTCTTTTCCTCTTTAGGCCCAACGGATACCACTCAACCACTTTCTTTGACCATCTTCCATCTGTCGTTCTCATGAGGTGTCCCGCCCAGTTCCATTTTCTATCCATAACAATTTTTGCAATATCCTCCAATCCAGCCATTAACCTTATCTACATTTTAGTTCTCCTGTCTTTTCTAGATATTACGAGCATTAGCCTGGCCATTGCTCTTACTACTATTCATATTTTGTTGACCAACCTGGCAGTTAAATACCATGATTCTGCCCCATATATAATAATAGGAGTAAGAGAAATTAAAAAGTATTAAGCATGCTTATCTTCAAGTACTGTGTAAATTATAACTCATAGTGTTTTCCATAAATTACAGAAACTGAACTTTTACTGTACACTGGTTTGCTGACATTAGAAAGAAAATTTCAAAAACCTTCTTATCACGCGTGATATGTATTTTATATCTCTCCTCCACATAAAAGTTTCATACGAAGGACTTTTTTTTTCAGTCGTTGAGCAGTAAATATATCTCTAAATATTATCATGATGAGTTTAAAAAGACTTTCTATAAATAGTGCATCCCCCCCATAAAATCCTGGAGATTATTGCTTCTCAAGTAATATAATGGTATATGAGTTTATCTATATTTTATCTTTTCGAATAACAGTTTGGGAAAAGAGTACATATTGTTACTTTTTTAATATAAACTTTCCATATCTTAACTTTGCGTAAGCTCTTATCACTTTCTTTTTAAGTTGCTAAACAAATATTATTGTTATTTCACTAACATATATATATTTACATTTACTAACTATTGTTAGAGGAAATATTGAAATCATGTCAAATTTTCGATATTGAGTTTTCACCGGAAATATCCGTTTCGAGGTCCCCTGAGTCCAAAAAAGTGGTTTTAAGCAAATGTTCTGTGTGTATATGTGTGTGTGTGTATGTGTGTGTGTGTGTGTATGTATGTATGTGAACAGCATAGCTCAAAAACGAAAAATCGCAGAAAGTTCAAACTTGATATTCCGTTTGGATAACACCATGGGATCAGACAAAATCCCAACCTATCAAAATCTACGTTATCTGTCAAAATTCTACAACCGGAAGTACCACTTTACTAAATTTTTTTTTTTTTTTTCAACTTTTTTGCAATTTTCTCGAAAATCGCTCCAACGATTTTCTTTAATCGTGATATATAAACTAGGAAAAGATAGGGTTATATAAACTAGAGTTCACCAGTATCTAGATATATAAACTAGAGTTTTCCCGGAAATATCCGTTTTGAGGTCTCTAGAGTCCAAAAAAGTGGTTTTTAGCAAATGTTCTGTGTGTGTGTGTGTTTATGTATTTATGTGAACAGCATAGCTCAAAAACGAGAAAAATTGCAGAAAGTTCAAACTTGATATTCCATTTGGATATCACCATGGGATCCGACAATAGTTTTAGTTATCTGTCAAAATTCCTCAACCGGAAGTACCACATTACTAAATGGTTTTATTATTGTTTAGAGATTTTCTCAAAAATGGCTCCAACGATTTTCTTGGAACTTGTTGCGTTTACTACACATACAAATATCTACAATTTTTATTTATAACATTTCTTCGAGAAAATGCGTTTAAGGGCAGTTTTTGTGGGAGGGGGCGGGGTTAGGTTGTCGTCTAAAGTGCTATTTCAGTTTATTACAACAATTCTATCATCTAAATAATATTAATTAGAATTAAATATGTTGTCAAATTCACGAGCTTGAAGAAAATGGGATGACCTGAATTTCGACTTTACTGAATAGGTATTTTTTAGATTTGTATGATTTTTCTCCTCATAAAAATGCCGAACGGTTTTAAACACTAATAAGAATTATGTGTAGGAAAATTTGCCATTTCTCAGTTAGAGAAAGTCGTGTGAATGTTTCACATCAGATCCTTTTATTTAGTTTAAATTCATAAAACTCTAATCAGAAAGAAGTGAAACATGGACAGAAAAATTTTTTTAAAAAATTTGAGGTCCCAGTTGTAAAGCTTCCGAATTTGTGCAGAAATTAGGTTATTTTATTTCAGACACTCTCAACACATGAAGGAAATTTACTCGTGGTTTTTATGTCCGTTATTATGATTTTTACTTTATCTTACAGTTTAGTCGGCAAGAATAAACGCATCTCACACGGAGGTTTCGATCAAAATCCATCAACCGGAAATACAAATTTACTAAATTTTGTTGTTATCGTTTTCCGCAGTTTCCTCGAAAAGTCTCTGTCTGATTTTGGCAAACAAATACGGCAAGTGGACTGTATTTGAGAGGGTGTAGTTCTGAATGCGGGGAAACAGAGAATAGTAATTTCAATAATAATGAATAATAGAACGCTTACCTTGTAAGCGGGAAAGGGATCCCAAAAGGAAAAGAGAGTCGACTCCCCCACTCCCCTGGCCCCAGATACCTTTGTGAACGTAGATGGTATCCTCCAGTCTAAAAGGCAAGCAGATTGAAAGGCCAAGTAGGCATAAGTAGATTCCTTTGTATGATGTTCTGTACTCAAGCGGGGAACATGCGGTGTAACGAGAATAGCGGAAAACATTGTGTACCCGTGAACAAGCGGTGTAACGAAAGAGGTGAGAAACGAGACGCTCGTATACATGCGGCAAACAAACAGAGAGAAAACGAAACACTTATATGCGGGGTAGCACGTGGAAAATGTAGAGCACTTCCGTGCGTGTACGAGCGAGGGTTCAACAGAACCAGTACAGAAGTAGTAGCGAACTCGTACAGAACTACACCCTCTCAATAGAGTCCACTTACCGCATTTGTCTGATCTTGTCAAACAAATGCGGTAAGTGGACTGTATTTGAGAGGGTGTAGTTCTGAATGCGGGGAAACAGAGAATAGTAATTTCAATAATAATGAATAATAGAACGCTTACCTTGTAAGATGTGGACACCGGCGTAGCAACGCCCCAAGGAAAGGGATCCCAAAAGGAAAAGAGAGTCGACTCCCCCACTACCCTGGCCCCAGATACCTTTGTGAACGTAGATGGTGTCCTCCAGTCTAAAAGGCAAGCAGATTGAAGGCCAAGTAGGCATAAGTAGATTTCTTTGTATGATGTTCTGTACTCAAGCGGGGAACATGCGGTGTAACGAGAATAGTGGAAAACATTGTGTACCCGTGAACATGCGGTGTAACGAAAGAGGTGAGAAACGAAACGCTCGTATACTTGCGGCAAACAAACAGAGAGAAAACGAAACACTTAATATGCGGGGTAGCACGTGGAAAATGTAGAGCACTTCCGTGCGTGTACGAGCGTATGGTACAACAGTTTTCGAACAGAACTAGTACAGAAGTAGTAGCGAACTAGCGGAGAACTAATGCAGAACTAACTGATTGGAGGTAATACGGAGAATGTACAATCGGAAGTTATCGTAATTTCCTTAAACGGCCGAAAGTGACATATGTGTTACAAAAAGATACATTGGGGGCCAAAAAGGCGTCAAAAGATTAAACAGTCTCCAACGATTTTCTTTAAATTTCGTCCGCGGATTACATACGAAATGTCTTTCAATTTCGATTTGGAAAACATTTTTTGAGAGAATTCAACAAATATGCGGTTCTGAAGAGAGCTGCAACATAAACTGTTATTTTACAATAGTATATAATATTTAAGGCAACTAAAATAAATTTAGAAACTAAAAGAATAATATTAAGAACTATGATAATAATTATTAATCGAACTTTTAAGTAAAATTTCAATTAAAACTGTGAAACAAATGCAATAATTGAAAGTCGTGTGTGAGTGAGTAATTCAATGCAAATTTTTATTTGTTTAAAAAAAATGGCTGCCCGAAATGCGATATCTATTTTGCTCAATTTCTTAATATTAAAACGAAATAAAAAAAATTTGGTTTGAAACAAACGATTAATCTCTTACTTAATGCTAATTTAATTCACTGTCCGGCGAGGGGTGTAGCGGAATCAATTGTCGTAATTCCTGAGGTATGAAGTTAGATGTCTTGAAGAGGGATTTATTAAGCGGAAGTTAGTTTAGAGATTTCAGAGAGTTATTGCTTGAATCACTAACACTGAATTTATAAAAATAGACTATATTTTTACAATAAGTTAAAGGTGTGATTTGGTAACAATTAACATGAAATAATTAGAAATAAATAGGAGATAATCAACAAATAATTTATAATAATTAAAATAAATAAACTAATATGCACAACTATGAAAATAATTATAAGTTAAACCTTGTATAAGGACGCGCCGGAACTAAAGTATAACTGCTGCTGTAGTGATATAATGATAATACTCGTGTGAAATGAACGATGAATGATCCCCTCCTCCAGTGGGGCGAAGTTTATACTAGTCTTACTCACACACTGTCAAGTGTGTAAGTAAGTACTCATACTAAGACATCTCTTGTGGCCTGCGACCTTGATTAGTTCGGTGACCAGTGATTTAGGTCAGTGGCCAGCTTTATCGGTGCTTGTCTTTGATGTAATGTATTGACCCTTGTATTTGAAAGGGGTTTTGTTTGGCCGCGGCCCTTGTCTTGAAGATAGCGGCCGGCTAGGCCACTAGTTATAAATTATCCTTTCTTCCTGCCATCCTTTGTGAAGGTGGCGGCTGGCTGGAGCCACTTTGACATTGCTATGACCCTGATATATCATTACAGGGCCAATGTGTCTGTAGCTAGAGAACACTCTGGTAGCCTGCAGAACACTGAGAAGGATCCGGAGGGCACAGTAGATCTTTCAAGTCGCAATCCACACAGGTTTCAGGTCCCCCTACAACAATCTAAAATTTTACTACTTGAAATTCGTCGGAATTCTTCGAAAACTGAAAAAACTGTTCAGTAAAAGCGCACATTTGGTTTACTAATTTTCTTGAAACTCAAAATTTAAGCCAACTATTTATTTCTAATTAATTTGGTTTGAATGGTAGAATTGTATGATCAACTATGATAGCATGATAGGGAAAAACGTAACCCCATCCTTCCCCCAATAGCCCCCTTAAATGCCATTATCAGGAGAAATGTTTCAAAAAAAAAGTTGTAGCTCTTTATATGTGCAGTTCACATACCTAGTTTAGAGAAAATCTTTTCGAGCCATTTTCGAGAAAATGCCAGAAAACTGAAAAATACATTTTAGTATAAACACACTTTCGGTCAACTGATTTTTTTTTTCAAACTCGGAATTTCAACAACAAATTTAATTCTAATTAATATTATTTAGATGACAGAATTGTATTAGTAAACTGAAATAGCACTTTAGAGGAAAACCTAACCCCACCATTCCCCAAAAAGTGCCCATAAATAAATTTTCCCAGAGAAATGTTTTTAAATAAAAGTTATAGATCTTTGAATGTGTAGTTGGTATAACCAGTTTGAAGAAAATCGTTGGAACCATTTTTGAAAAAATCGTAAGAAAGTGAAAAAAACCATTCAGTAATGTGGTACTTCCGGTTGAGGAATTTTGATAGATGACCTATGTCGGATCCCATGGTGATACCTAAACTGAATTTCACATACATATACACACACACACACACACACACAACACACCATTTTCTAAAAACCACTTTCCTCAAAACCTCAAAATGGATATTTCTGGTGAAAACTCGATATCGAAAATTTGGTACGATTACGATACTTCCTTTTACTAAGAGTAAGAGAAAGTAATAATAAATAATACAGGATAATTAAAGATACAATTGATGAAAGAATAAGAAATTAAATGAATTCCCTAAATTGTTTCAAAATCAATAATATACCTGATAGGGAAGGGATTAGCTCAGTGGTTAGCGCGTTCGACTTCCACGTGGAGGTCCCGGGTTCGAGTCCAGCTGTGCTACCCTTAGATTTTTTCTTCCTAGGAGCTTCTACAGCTCACTGTCCGGTGATGAAAAGTGTTGTCTGTAACGAGAGAACACTGTCCGGAGGCCGGCAGTGCACTGAGAATGCTCCGGGCGCCAATGACCATAGATGCTGACGCGCCTTAAAAAAGAAAAAATAATATAACTGATACTTTTTTTGTAGATCTTCTATTTGTAATATAATTTTCTTATTTTGAAATTCATCATTAACTATTAATGTTAATATTGTAGTGGAGCATATATGGTCAATAAATCTGTTAATATCTGTGAGAATATGACATGTGTTAATACGTTAAGAGGATAATATGTCTATGGAATATTTGTGCAATCCTATTGGTAATACGATAATCCTTCTAGTTATTATTAGAAACTAAAGACAAAAGGTAAACACTAAACTAATGTTCTAAACAGCTTCTATGTTATAAATGTTTATACATGTCACTCAGTGATAGGTAGGACAAAGGATTGCAAAATGGGTTTAGCAAAGAGAAGAACAGAGTTGTTAATAAGAGACAGGATGATGGTGGATGACATTCGAGCGATGGGAAAGATGATGATAGTGTACTTTACTTTTAGATGAGCTTTTATCAACAATACTTTGTCCTTTAATAACAAGTTGTATATACCTGGAACTATCATTCGGCCATGAGAGTGTCCTATTATTAATATGAATAGCAGATTTCTATTAAAGAGTGTTATCCTAATTTACTTAATTTGCACAAAATTACGGTGAATAAAAAATAACCACACCAATGATTATTTGATTTTCAACATTAATAATCTTAATGATGCTTAATTTAATTAAAAAATAAATAAATAAATATTTGTTTTGGATAAGAATGCAAAGTGTTACTTTTACATTCTCGAATTCAGATTGCGCCAAACCTTGCGCAAGCTAGGGTGACAACTGAACGAACGAAAAGGACTATTAATCTGTAGATATTAAAAATTGTAACTGTAAATTTCATAATATTCATTTATTCAACTGTTATAAAAAAGTAAAAAAAGTAAAATTTAATGAAATTCGTCGAAAACTGAAAAAACAGTTCACTCAAAGCGCACTTCCGATTTACTAATTTTTCTTGAAACTCGAAATTTTGGCCATCGATTTATTTTTAATTAATTTTGTTTGGATGATAGAATTGTTATAATCAACTATGATAATAGCACTTTAGAGAAAAACCTAACCTCACTCCCACCCTAAAAAAGTGCCCTTAAATGCATTTTCCCAGAGAAATGTTTTAAATAAAAGTTGTAGATCTTTGTATGTGTAGTTGATATACAAAGTTTGAAGAAAATCGTTGGAGCCATTTTTTTGAGATAAATGTAAAAAAAAAAACGAAATATCAAGTTTCAACTTTCTACGGTTTTTCGTTTTTGAGCTATACTGTTCACATACATATAATACAGACCATTTTCTAAAAACCACTTTTTTGGATTCAGGGGACCTCAAAACCGGATATTTCCGGTGAAAACTCGATATCAAAAATTTGACACGATTACAATGCTTCCTCTTAAAAGTAAGGAGTTAAAGAAAGGAGAAAAAACGATTTCAAAACTTAAGCTAAACTGAATAACAGTTAAAACTAATTAAAAAATAATATATAAAACTAACAAGACTATAAGGTAGCCAGATATCGGAACCAGGAGATTGTATTCCTATCCGATAGTCAGGCAGTCATTACAGCACTGAGTTCTATGTTATAAGGCTCTAATATATTTTGGGAATGCCCAGATAAGCTTAAGGATCTGGGCAGGGTGAACAAAATCACTTGCTTTTGGGTGCCAGTGCATATTGGCATTGAAGGGAATGAGATGGCTGACATTGCAAGTAAAGGTACTGCATCTCCACTTCCGGGGCCTGAACCATTTTGTGCGGTCAGCGACCAGTCTCTTCTAGAGGAGCTCAAGAAGGAGGAGGAAACAAGGAGGTCTTAACTTTGGTATTCTCTCCCAGGACTGAGGCAGGCAAAGAGCTGCTTGGGGAATTATAATCTCAGGGTGATCGGACATCTCTTCTTACGGGTTTCCTCATGGGGTATTGTAGACTCAAGGGACACCTGATGAAGCTGGGCTTGGAGAATGACTGAATGTGCAGATTCTGTGGGGAGATGGAGGAAACTCTAATACAACGAACCTGGGTAATTACTGGAAGGAGGAAGGGAACTTACCCTACCTAGAGCTCTCCTTAGGTGATTCCTTAAGATCTTAACCTGGTGGTTCCTTGGAGAAAGGCTCGCCCAAGGCACCCTCCCAGCGCACCGAGAGGCATAACACAATAGACCGTATAGGGAGGTTGCACTGCATAGGGCCCTTTCATCCCCCCCCCCCAAAAAGGTAACCTATGTAATAAATTGTGTACTTAAAATATCAGTTTTTACCTAATATTTAATCATTTTTCTACTGAAAGTCGTGATTAGTTGAAACCAAGAGGTTTGTGAAACAAGCGATTTAAATAGATTTTTCTATGATAATAAACATCAGTTGGCTTCTGCTTCAAGTTTTTGAAACAAAAATAATTATGTTTTATGTACTCAAAGGGCAAACTGTTTACTACAATCAAAAGCTTAGAGAGAAAAGTCGGACTTATTACATTAATTTTAAAATGAACTAATTAAAAATAATATCTAAGATGCGGTGAAAGTTCATTGTACTTCTTGTATAGTCCAGAACGAACAGCCACTTGGAGAATATTATTAAGAAGTCCAACTTGATTTGAATTTTAAATGAGAATATTAAGAAAAGGAAAAATTAGCGAAGTGTCTACTTTATATAAAGTTAAACGAAGAACTGGAAAGCTGGCCATGACAAATCTTTTTACAAACTTTATCTACAAGAAGTTTAAGGTTGTTTAAAAATCTTTTATTTATCCTAATTTGTTTTAAAGCGAAAATTTTCAATATCTGTTAACAGTATCTGGAATTTTGTAAATATATATATATATATACACAAAATGGTGACTTTCGTCAGTCCATTGATTTCGGTCAATCCATTACACTTATCTAACAACGTTAACCATTCCAAGTTGAGAAAATTCAATATTTTTTAAAATTTTTACCTACCACCCTCGTAACTTTTGATAAAAGGAAGTATTGCAGGCGTATCAAAGTTTTCGATAGATATGAGTGAAATGAATTCTCTTGATACGAAAAATGCAGCGTGGTCAACAGCAAGTTTCACGAATCGGCAACAGCCACCAGGTCATGGGATTTCTAAAGTTGGCTTTTACTGGGAAGAAGATAGGAAGACAGCACCCACAAGCAATCGTTTAGCCACTGCAATAAATTTGACAGAGTGATTACAGTGACTGGGTAGCAGAAGAAATTTTTGGAAGCGTGCCTTCTAGAACAGCGGTGTCGCCAATCTTTTGAACCTCACGGACCACTAAGCAGAAAATATTTAATCTCGCGGACCACTACCCAATTTTTTCGAGTCCTGAACTAACTGATAAGAAGGGGTTATTAAATATCCCCTTCCAAAACAAAATTGACGTGTTTCAGCGATTTTTAAAAATTGTAATAATCGAAAAGTTTTTTCAAGATGGCAAGTTTTCAAATGAACACACTGTATATGTTCAACGAAATTTTTATTTAACATGGCAACCAAAGATGAGAGAGAAAAGTCAAATGATAATAATGATTAATTAAAGTTTACTTAATAATTACAATAAAAGGAATAATATTCAATATTCAATCAGTGCGAAGCAAGTCGCTGCTTCTCAGATAAAAATTCTTCGATTCTAGGGTCCACTGTACAAACAGCAACACTAAGGCTAGCTTGCAGTTCAAGTCGACAACGGTACTTATTTTTAATTGCCACAACTGCCGAGATTGTTTTTTCGCACAAATATGTTGTTGTGAATGGTAATAATACTTTAATAGCCTTTTGACTTAATATTGGATACTCATTTTTGACAATATAAAAAAAGTGAGCTCTTGTTATTCCTAAATTAAATTTAATTTTAAGGGTGTAGTCGGATGTCAGTTCGATTAAGCTTTCCTTTCGTATAATAATAATTGCTAAATTTATGTGCTTTTACTTGTGTGTGTTTTGTACAGTTTTTTTTTTTGCCTGTCCTTTGAAAATAAAATTGTTGGGGACCGAGCATTGCCTTTTTTTTCTTTTACCTGAACCCAACCCGACTCCAATGAGTTTGTCGGAGCAGCCATAGGCTTTTCTCTCAAACGTAACATTCGGAAAAGGCGGATAACGTTTTAGTAGCGGATAACTTCTCAGCACATCAGTGGGAAGACGGAAAATTTGACTGACGCTACCATAGAAATCCTCGTTCCCTAGCAATTCTTTCGCGGACCAACGTTTGGCGACCGCTGTTTTAGAAAAGTGTTTTTCAGATAGCAGTAAGTAGCTGTGTACTTAGCCTACTTATTGAGGTATTAAATAAATATTAGGTAAAAACTGAAATATTAAGCTCAGAATTTATTTATTTTGTTTATTTATTTAAGACGCGTCAATATCTATGGTCAAGGAGCCTTTTCAGTGCACTGCCGGCCTCCAGACAGTGTTCTCTCGTTACAGGTAACAAACCGGCAGCGAGCTGTAGAGGCTCCTAGGAACAAAAAATCTAAGGGCTGCACAGTTGGACTCGAACCCGGCTCCTCCGCGTGGGAGTCCAGTACACTAACCATTTAGCTATTCCCTTCCCTCCCTCAAAATTTATTTGTTGTTGCGGTTGGTTCCGCAGAACTTGAAAGCATAGGAGATGTTTTCCGTGCAGTGATAGCCTGCTTCTTTTTGCTTCGGTTTCGGGCGTTCGCCCATTATCAGGATGTTTTTTGTCAAAACATTATGATAACATGCACTTTCATAGAGCAAATTTAGAGTGTATCAACTAAATTTGCTCTGTGCAACAAGTCTATGTTATCATGCTGTTTTGACAAAAACATCCTGGTGATGAGCGAAAGCCGAAACCCGTCGATGACCACAAAAAGAAGCAGGCTATCACAAAAACATCTCCGATAAAAATTTATCTTAGTGTAAAAGTAAACGTGTAAAATGTGTAATCTTAATGTAAACATGACGAAACATTTTTGGGGAAAAAATCATAAATTTGGTTTTTCTAAAACAAAAATACTAGCAAAAGAAACTAACAGGAAGAAAAGAAATATTTAGAAATGATATATATCAAAAGAAATAAATTTTCTGTTAATTTTTGTAATGATACCAACAATTTGTGCGCACTGTATAACGGCTTTTTTTAAAAACATGACCTTCTAGAATTCTCTTTCACCTACCCCACCCTCAAAAATTTCCTCAAATCCCTTTGACTTCTTTGCCTATTCAACCCACTTTCATTTCTGTAGATGATTTAACACAAGAAATAGTAACTTTTTATTTTTCCTGCGACGTAACAAATGTGTATGTTTAAAAATTCTTTCTCCACATTTTCATGACTATCTATGTGTAAGTTCAATATTATTTTTATTTAATTTTGTATTTATTATTATTCTGCATTTTACAATATTATTAATGCATTATGGTTCCTCAGTGTATATTTTTTTAGATTAAAGCCTTTATAAAGGCAGGAAACTCTGTCAAAACGTTGGGATAATTGAATGTTTCTTTCTTGACCGATCCTCACCAAATTTCTTCATAACACAATACTTAACGTAAACGTTAAAATGGTGATTTAAGTTCCGAGCTTTCTTGCTAAAAAGATGTAATTAAAGTAAGATAGTTAAATTTATGTTATACTCTGATACCATTTAGTCGTGGAACATCGCTGACGGTTTTCTGATTAAAAAACAAAAACAAAAAAAATTAATTTGGCTTAATCACATGAATTTCTTTTTAATACAATTGTCACTTCGTCAATATGAAAGTTTTACTAATGACTTTTAATAATAAAATATGGGGAAATTTATATGACTTTTAGGTTAGCCAAAGTCACAATTAGCAACATAAATACATGACTCGCTAAAAGTAGCAGAGTCCACATCATCGCATCTGAAATGAAGTGTAACTTTTCTGAATGGTTGTTATTCTTTTTGCTTCACGAATTTGTCGAACATGGTTTTAGCAATTTTCTTCATACTTCGCATCCTATCAATGTACATATATGCCTATCACTTTTATTTGAAAATTTTTCATAAGAAAATTTATTTTTTGTATGGTTGGGGGTTAGTTGCAACGTTAAGCTTGCTTCTAAAGTACATCAGTATAATTTATGGTTCTATTAGGTATATAATATTAAGCTACTTTTAAGGCATTGCTAGAATTTCAAATTTGAAGAAAAACATTTTATTGAACAGTTTCGTTGGAGTTTTCTAATAAAAAAAAAGTTTCTGAAGTGTATATGTACTAGGTTTAAATTGAATCTTGTATTATAAGCTTTGCGAAGAGGTTGAGAAAGAGGACGATGCTGTAGTGGAATCGTTTAATGGATATTCTGATCCCACCGCTGCCACCAGATGTAGTGGAATCGTTTATTCCTGAGATATGTAGTAGATGTGTTGAAGAGAGCGGAAGTTAGTTTAGAGATTTTTGGAAGTTAGTGCTCGAAGTATTAACACGGAATTTATAAAAATAGACTATATTTGTACAATAATTTAAACGTGAGTAATGGTAACTATTATCAAGAAATACTTAGAAATAAAATAGGAGATAAATAACTAATAATTTAGAATGATTAAAATAAATGAACTAAGATGCATAACTAAGGAAATAAGTATAAATAAAAACTGTATAGGGACGCGGAAACTTCTTGAAGACGTACTGAAGTATAATCATATAATCATTCCCTCTTCCAATGGGGCGAAGTTTATATATTAGTTTTAGCAACACTCACACCAAGACATCTGTCCTAGTGTGCGACCTTGGTTATTTCGGTGACCAGTGATTTAGGTCAGTGGCCAGCCTTAGCGGTTGCTTGCTTTGATGTAAAGTATTGACCCTTGGTTTTGTTTGTTTGGCCGCGGCCTTGTCTTGAAGACAGCAGCCGGCTAGGCCACTAGTTATAAATTATTCTTTCTTTTTGTTATGTGTTGTGAAGGTTTGACATTGCTATGACCT
>JAAEAF010011705.1:0-20696 GCA_011037195.1 Triatoma infestans | reverse complement strand
ACCTAACCTAACCTAACCTAACCTAACCTAACCTAACCTAACCTAACCTAACCTAACCTAACCTCACCTAACCTAACCTAACCTAACCTAACCTAACCTAACCTAACCTAACCTAACCTAACCTAACCTAACCTAACCTAACCTAACCTAACCTAACCTAACCTAATGCCCAACATTTTAATATTATTTATATTAGCTGATATCTTTGGATGGTTTAAAACTATATGCTTGCCCATTGCCATCGGATGTAATCGAGTTATCCGAGCTTTATCCTTATTAGCATTCTCGATTAAAATATGGAATGGACCAGAGTCTTAATTCCGATATGACATTTCAAACCTTCTTTTTTGATTATTTAAATTACTTTTATCAGTATTTTGTTCTTTTCTTCCTTCGTCCATTGAAATATCAGGCGGATATCCACCTGACCCCCCTATCATTCCTGAAACTCAGGACCAGGAAGAAAAAAGAAAAGAAAATTCATAAAATAAAAAATCTGGTGTGAAACTCTCACACAACTTTCTCTTACTCCAGTTCTCAAAATGATAATTGACAAATTTTATAGTTTGTGTGCCAAATTTAATGAAATTCGTCGAAAACTGGAAACACTGTTCAGTAAAAGCGCACTTCCGGTTTACTAATTGTCAATCATACACACACACACACACACACACGCACGCACACAGACCATTTGCTAAAAACCACTTTTTTGGACTCAGGGAACCTCAAAACGGATATTTCCGGTGAAAACTCGATGTCGAAAATTTGACACGATTACAATACTTCCTCTTGCTAGGAGTAAGAGAAAGTAAAAAGGAAAATTATAAAATAAAACTTACCTTTTGGAATTAAAAAAGAAAAAGTACACTTACCGAAATTTTAATTATTTATATTTATTAAGAAAAAATAAATGAAAAGAGAATAATACAGAAAAACTAAATCTTTCTACTAAATCTATTTGCAATAAGTAAATAAACGAAAAGAAACTCCTTTGTACAAAAACTAAAAAAGGAAATTAAAAAATAAAAACAAAATAAAAATTTTTGGTATATGAAAAGTAAAAACAGCAAGAAAAGAAAACGAAAAAAAAGAACAATATTCTATTTAAAATAAAATAAAATAAATAAAAAAGAAAATCACTTCTAAACTAAAGAAAAGAGAAAAATGCTTTGAAAACTTAAAAAAAATTATTAAATAAAACGGATGGTAAAAGAAATTTTAGATTATTATAAAGCCTTATGATGGATTGTTGTGTATGTACAGCACAACTGATTCCATTCTCACTCCACAACAGTTCAACACAGACTGGAAATGCTCTAGGACGCAGCAAAGAGCCATTTCACTACATTGTTAGTAATGTAATAAAATATTAAGATTTGTTAAAAGCACAATTAGAATTGTTAGTTTGAAGAAAATCACTTAATCTAAAGTCTGACTTTATAGCAATAGGCTGCCAAGTTTTTCACTCTGCTCCAACACTTTTCATTAAACTTGAAATCTGCCCTGAGGTAAAAATCTATCGATTTTATTTAAAACATTTTTATTGAGGGGAAATATTGATTTTAAGGGGTTCCTGAGGAGGGAGCTCTGTGATCGTATACTGCCATTATAAGTTTTGTTGGTGGACTGCTCGTGGCGCTGGCTGATGGACTGTACTGCAATATATTCATGTAGTCTTTTATGATCTATATAATATATAATTTTAAGGGCAAGTAGCTTGAAAGAATGTGTTAATTTTATAAGAATTGCTTTTACATATTAAAAACAAAATAATGACGTTAGGTTGATGGTTTTTGAAACAAAAAAAAACAATTTCCCGGTGATTTTTCATCTTAATTTGAGTAAGGCTTGGTGGGTGAAGAAAGAGGTATAGCAGCTGGGAGGGTGGCTGGTTGTAGTGAATGGGCCGACTCCTAGCCAGGGCGTGTATTGATTTCTCGGCCCCCTCCCACTGGCATCGTATCGCCCACATTTAGCTATTTTTAGATGAATCTATTCTTCAACGAAGATTCTCTGTTGCAATGTAACAAAAACATTAGTTCGTTTTTTATGTGCTTTTCGCTTTATTCAACATCCGGTAATGAGTTGAAATATTCAATTTCCTTTTATTAGATTTCTTTTTTCTTAAATGTAAAAAAAAATCGATGTGAAACCCTCACACGACTTGCTTTTACTTTAATTGATACCATTTATTTTTTTTGCTTAGTTAAATGGCCTTATGTGGAGCGCTCTATGTCAAAAACCAAGGAAGTTCGTGCATATCTAAATTAAATCTAACTTACAGACTTGAATTCTCCTCTAAAATAATTTTTTTCAGAAAAAACTTTCTAACAAGTATACGTTTTTATCTGTGCAGCAAGCATTCCAAGTTTAAAGAAAATGTAACCGAATTCGAGAAAATTCCAAAAACTCAAAACCTATTCACTTCCAGTAAAACGATTTTCTTCAAATCTGGAATTCTATGAATGCTTCTAATATGCATTAATATTATGTAGGTGGTAAAAACCATATATTATACTGAAGTGGTACTTTACAGGAAAGCATAACGCTACTGTTCCCCCAGTACCACAAGAAATTAATTTACACGGGAAAATGTTTCAAATAAAAGTGATAGGTATTTATTATGTGGATAGATAGTATACGAACTAAACGTAAGAATAGAAAAGTAAAATTGTGGTAGATTTTTCTAATCGTAACTCTACTTAATATATTTTTTATTTCAAAAAGTAGATGATTTAGTTCGTTCAACACCTAATTGCCAGCGGAACCAAAAATTGCAATGAAATGGCAAGGGTGAACCTAACTCCCGCAGAACATTGTGGAGGACATGGAACTCTCACTACTTGCAGGTTGCATCTCTGCCCCACTACCAACAGAGATCTTACCTGTTTTCTAGCTGTACTGGTCTCAGTTATAATTTTTAATAAATGTATATTCACTGTATGTCTAAATTATTTGTCAATTTGTGATTTTTTTCCTTTTGTAAGAATGTCCAAAGACACACTGTTTCACTTAATCATAATCAAAGTTCTGACAAAATGTTAACAGATACAGTTAGTTTTTAAGAATTAAGATAGAAATATTAATAGATTGCCTGCCAAAGGCCGACTGAATGTTGTTGGAGGTAGCTGGAGAAAAGTAAGATAATTTTGTCTGGTTGACCTTTTGACATTTAACTTGACAGTAAATGGGGGAGATACGTAAGTCCAATTTCCCTTCTCTGCCTGGATATTCCAGGTAATACATAGACTGGGACTGATAATTGATCTTTATTTCCAGAACACTAAGCTAAGCCATAAAATATTAGTTATTACACAAGAAGGAATATCATTTATTAAAAATGAGGTTTCTGTTTAATTTTCTATGCATTTTAATGAGAATTATGAGAAAAGTTCAATTGCAGTTCATTTGTAAAATAGTTTCCTTGGCATGTTTATTAAATAGCTAACTTTATTTAATCTAGATTAATTAAGAAACGAACTTGGGAATAAATTTACTTTTTATATCATTCTGGGCAAAGGAAAAAACCTTAGCAATTGACAATTTGTAAACCATCGACATTTTTGTAAAACTGATATTTACAAATTTGTAAGTTACATTTCAAATGAAACTCATGAAGAACGAAGTAGTTTCTTGTAAACCTGCAGGGAGGGGAATACTCACCCCTCTTTTCTTATTGCAGTTAATTCAATTCTGATTGACAAAAGCTGTTTAAACCTGTAATTTCTACTTTCATTTATTCCTACAAGAAGAAATAATGCGAACCTAAGAAACTTTCGAAAGGAATTCAATCGGGAATATTTATTTATTTATTAGAGGTACATACATTTAAGCTATCAGCTTGTTGTAGGGAGTGGGGAATACAGTATAACAAACATCTATATTCTGAAATAAAATAAAATAAAATAACTATAATAATAACTCCTGTAACAAACAGAGAAAAAGAAAAATTATACTTAATTATACAAAATTACACTTAATACTCACTCCTATTACACTGAATTGAAACAAACTATAGTCTAGCAAAATAAAAATATAGAATCAATCCCTAGAAACAATAATCTGATTATTTTTGGCATTCCCGAATCAAAAGATGAAAATATAGACTCTTTACTACGTAATGTTTTGGATCTTGTAAATAATGTGTTGAAAACGGAACCAAATAATAACGATTTAAATTTTGTTAGACGTATTGGACAGCCAGTTAATGAGACAAGACCAGTCGTTGTATCGTGTTTATCAAATATTAAGAAAAAATCTATTTTGGATAATTCTTTGAAGCTAAAAGGAAGTGGTGTATTTATCTCGCCGGATTATGATAAGGAAATGCAAGCTCAAAGACAAGTTTTAAGAACTATGTTAACAGAGATAAGAGGAACAGGTAAAGAATGCAAATTAAAAGGTAACGGGCTAATTATAAATGATAACTTTTGTCCTTATGAACAATTGATAAAACATAGTTACATTGAAAAGACCGAACCTACATGGAAGGTGAGAATATTGTGGAGGCTCTAAATGTAACGAATTCTAATAGTGAGAAAAGCGTTAATCAGAAGAAAAGGAAGCGAATTAAGAAATCCTCGCAGAAGGTTACAGCTACACGAGCTTTCTTATGGAATATTTTCGTCCCCGCAGCAATTCCGCCTCAGCGGCTCTGCCTGACAAAGAGTGATTATGGTATATCTGGTAATTTAATTAATTCTTGTTTCAAAATTCTAGGGTATAATATAGCTGGTTTAAAAAAAAAATTATATAATTTTGAATTTCACAGATTTTTACACAAATTTGAAATATTATTTTTATTTGAGACTTTTATTTCGGAAGACATTTTTTTTAATAAATTCGCAAAGTTTTATTCGGATTTTGAGCTAAAATGGATTCCGCGAGAATGGAGTTACAAATTCGGGAGAGAATCTGGTTCGGGCTCTATTTTGGGAATTAAGAGGGACGCGGTGCCGATAAACTAGTCAGTTTTAAAAATATTCTAAACTATGAAGTTGTGAAGATTAAGCATGAATCTGGTGTTTTTTTATGTAATACCTGTTTACTTAAACTGCAATAGATGGGATGAAGATTTTGAAACTCTGTTTGAATTAATTGATCAGAATCGGGATTTGAAATTTATTTTGCTGGGCGACTTCAATAGTAGGGTTGGTAGAGCCAGGTTGTCCCGGGATGCCTGACAGCCACCTCAATGAGCCACTTGTTTACAGCAAGAAATTCCAAAGATTCGGTTCTTAATAATAATGGTTCTAAATTATTGTCTTCTTTGGCGAATATAGCTTAGTTTTGTTAAACGGTCGTGTGACGGGTGACGCGGATGGGGTGTTCACGTTTATCGGATATAGAGGGTCATCAGTAATAGATCTGCGCGCGGTTTCCGCTGAAGTACTCCCTGAAATTCTCTCGTTCGAGGTAATGGGTGAAACGTTTTCGGATCACTGCCCAATAGGTGTCAGTCTTAACATTGCAAAGCTAAAAAAGAGAACGTCCTACCACTACTGCCTAAGCTAAAGTAGAATCCAAGCTTAGAAAAATCATTTAAAGAAAGTATTATGAACGCTTTGAATAATGCTAATATCTGTTTCGATGACCCTCAGAATGGTGGTCTGGAGTTTTTATTGGATACAATCCTTAACTATGCTAATACACATAATCTGTTGATTAATAAGAGTAATAATAACTACAAACAGGCGTGGTTTGATAAGGAGTGCTCTTCAGCGCGATCCCGAACCTTCGAGTTGCTTAATTTGTATAGAAGAAATAGTTCAACTACCATGAAACATCTTTATCTCAGGAGTAATAATATATATAAAAATTTGTTTGAAAAAAAACGAGATTATACAGAACTGAATATTGAGAAATTAAAAACTGTTAGAGATACCAAAGAGTTTTGGGAGGTCGTGCGGGCATTTAAATTTAAGGAATTTAAATTTGATACGAACATCCCACTTAGTGCCTGAGTTGAGCACTTTAATTCCCTATTGAATCCCCCCTTAGTGCTAGCAGGATACTGTATGCGGCTCCTTATGTTACAAATGATTTACTGGGCGAACCGTTTTCTAAATCGGATTTGCTAAATGTACTCAGTATCGCTAGAAATAACAAAGCCTCGGGAAGAGATAGGATCCCTATTGAATTTTTTAAGAATAGCCCGATATTTTAATTGACAAACTGTTGATACTATTTAACAATTTTTTTGAAAAGCTATGTATACCGGCAAGCTTTAGAGAATCTATCATCTTTCCTATCCACAAAAAGGGTTGCCTGAGTGACGTTTCCAATTACAGGGGTATTTCCTTCTGCAATTCGGTGGCTAAATTGTTTTCTGGGCTTCTTTTGGCGAGACTTAGTAAGTGGGCGGAGGCTGAGAGAATTATAGGAGAATATCAGGCCGGATCTAGAAAAATATTCAACTTTAGATAATATAATGAACCTGATATCTATAGTTAAATTTAGGCTAAGTGTCAAAAGACATAAAGTCTTCGCCTTCTTTATCGATCTCTCTGCAGCGTTTGACACCATTGATCGACACGCTCTCTTTTATAAGCTCTCTTGCTTGGGTGTCTCCACCAAAACGATAGCGGTGCTAAGGGAATTATATTCGGAAACGAATGCCTTTGTGTGGAGTCGTGAAGGATTATCAAATGGTTTTGAAACTAGCATGAGGGTAAAGCAGGGATGCCTGCTAAGTCCCCTTTTATTTTCTTTATTCCTGAGCCGGATCGAGGAGCATTTGGGAAGTGGCGTTCAGATAAAGGATACTCTATTTAAGCTACTGGCGTATGCGATGATCTGGTGCTCCTAGCAACAGATAAGGTGGCTTTGCAGAAAATGATAAATTCCATATCGGAGTATTTTGATCTCTGGAATTTGCAAATAAATCTAAGAAATCAGAGATATTTTCCGTGGTAGCCTGCTTCATTTTGTGGTCATTGACCGGTTTCGGGCGTTCGCCCATCTTCTTAGGAGTGTATAAACTGAATTTGCTCTGTGCAAGTCTATGTTGTCACACTGTCTGAAAAACGCATCCTGAAGATGGGCGAACGCCCGAAACCGATCGATGACCACAAAATGAAGCAGGCTACCACGGAAAATGTCTCTGATGCTTTCCAGCTCTGTGGAACCAACCACTACAACTAAATCTAAGAGAATCAAAAATTGTGGTTTTCAGAAACGGCGGCCGACC
The DNA here is from genome assembly GCA_011037195.1 of Triatoma infestans. Taxonomy (NCBI): domain Eukaryota; kingdom Metazoa; phylum Arthropoda; class Insecta; order Hemiptera; family Reduviidae; genus Triatoma; species Triatoma infestans. The sequence continues at coordinate 13,507 of JAAEAF010011705.1, read as the reverse complement.
TGCTAGACATGAAATGTAGTGGTATAAGAGTGAAAGGATTGAGGTTGTCTAATTACAGGTATCTCGGGATAACTCTATCGTCCTGCCTGTCCCTTGTGAATAATTTCAAGGAGAGAGTTTCAAACGCGTAATTTGCCCTCAACACTTCCAATAGGATTATACAGAACAAAAGGATTCCTTTTGATTCGAAACTCAAATCTATAATGCCGTATCTCGGGCAATTATCTGCTATGGCGCGCAAATTTGGGGTATATCTTGATTTGAGAGAGTGGAGGCTTTATTCAAATACTTTATTAAAAATGTTTTTAATTTGCCACATAATACATCGGATTTCATAGTTTATTTAGAAAGTGACATGGCACTTTCATATTATATACTGTCCTTCTTCACCTAAAGCTTGTATATCCGCAGATGCATTAATTTACCTCCAGAAAGATATCCTCACATATTAATCAAAGAAATGATTAGGAAAAAAATGTGTATGTATAAAGAATGGGAATGTTTTTGTCAGAAGTATAATATCTCTATGGATGAAATGTTTATGTGGATATTAAACCTAAGCAGATAGTTGAGAGAGTTAGGGAAGTACTGATGATAGAATACCAAGAGTACCATGTAAAGCACAAACCAGCCGCAATCACCTCTTATATAAAACTCTGAATGCTAAGGTCTGTGTTTTAAAGTGCAACCTTGATGCTGCAGGCACTAGCTGGATTATAAAATGCAGGGGCGAACTCTTGTACCTTAATAATTACAGATACGGTAATGACATAAAGTTGTGTTCTCTTTGTAATTTGGGTTGTAATGAGGATGTCTTTCATTTTGTAGGCGTGTGCCCTATTTTGAAACCTTTTAGGCTTGCACATTTTAACACAGACCAGTTGGATGTTGATGGATTTATGGATATATTATCTAATGAAAGGAAATGGTTGAGCCTGGTATCTTATTGTAAACAGGCCTGGTCTTACAGATACAGCCTAGTGATTGAATTTAATTACTAATGTGTAATTGAAATCCTATTCTATTCTTGACACGTATATCTGTATTTTTATTTAATTGCATTTTTATTTATTTAATTTACTATTGTTTAATTGTATGGTCTATAGTCAAAAGATGTGTGTTCATACTGTGTCCTGAATTTTGCTTGTTACTGTATTTTTTACTATTTTGGATCTATGCATTGATTCTTTTTATATTGCAATCTAATTTATTTACAACTTCCTCAGACGGTCATACGACCATGAGTATGTATGTAATCAGGTTTTTATTATATGCCAATGTATTATTAAAAATTTTAATAAAGACTGTTATTATTATTATATTATTATTACTCACTCCTTAATGTTGCAATAGTACATTTACAAAACATAAATAATTTAGACTCAACCAATTAAATACTGATTCTATTTCTCAAGCAATTTACAATGTAAAGATAAACACAATTCAATTTATCTATGGAATCAATGTCTAATATGGAGGCAGTTTGAAAGTTTGTAGCTTCTCTATGTATGATATATGGTGATATAAATTGATCTCTGTATTGTTGATTATGAGGACATGACAAAGAAAATGAACAACATTGTCTCTTTCGCCGGAATTACAATATTTGCAGACTTCGATATTTAAATTGTACTTAGAGCCCTTTGAATAAAGGCGGGTATCTCTTTTAAATGCTAAGCGAATTTGACAGATAATCCTAATTTTTTTTAATATGAACATTGGAGTTTAAATAAAAAGTATTTAAATCGAAAGTACATAAATTTCCATAGTAAAGATTGAAGGTAGAATTGATTACTTTATTTGAATCACAGCTAATGGCATTGTTATTAAAGGTTGTAATTAAATGGTAGAAGTGTGATTCCGCAGGTGATCCGCCCCAATTATTGAAAGATACGACCGCATTTCACAAGCCCAGTTAAATGGCACTGCAACACTGTCTGCCAAAGATACTAATCTCATGTAACATGATTTCTGGATACTTTCATCAGACTTTTTTAGCAAGTATATCCACCATTTAAGAATTTCTTTGAAAAATTTGACTTGGGTATGGCACCGGCCGGGTTCCAATCTTACATAAGCATCTGGCGTATTTAAAGGAAGATGGAGCAATCTCTTTATAAAACCCAGCTGTCCGCGTTCCAGGATATGCGTATACTGACAAGCCCAAATTTCAGCCATATACAATAATGTACTTTGAGCCAACCAGTCAAATAGATAATAGTTAGCTTTCCAGGAATCAGACTTACAAGCTCTTAATAAATTCATAACGATCGAATTGCTGCATTACTTTTAGTTACAAAAAATAGTTTCCAGCTCTATAAAATTTTCGAGATTTATAAAAAGGCACACCAATACAATTAAAATTACCAACAACACTAATTTCCGATTTATCTATTTTAAAAGGCTTCATTTTAGACATTAGCCCACCTTTTTGAAAAAGAAGTATTTTCGTTTTATTGGTATTAACTGTTAAGCCATTTTCTGAACAATATGTATGTAATATGAGTAGTGTATTTATGGGGCTTCTGGGCCAGAGGAGCGGAGGAGCCAGGAGGAGCGAGGCTCCTCCCCACCTTTTTAGCTCCTCCCGACCTTTTTTGCTCCTCCCGACCACTTTTTGCTCCTCCCGGCCATTTTTTGCTCCTCCCGGCCATTTTTGCTCCTCCCGACCTTTTTTGCTCCTCTCTCGTTTACTCCTCCCTACCTTTTGCGCTCCTCCCGACATTTTTTGCTCTTCTCTGGCTTGCTCCACCCGCCCTAATGTGCTCCACCTTTTCGCTCCTCTCTCGCTTGCTCCACCCGCCCTAATGTGCTCCTCCCGACCTTTTTTGCTCCTCTCTCGCTTGCTCCACCCGAACTTTTGTGCTCCTCCCAACCTTTCCGCTCATCTCTCGCTTGCTCCACCCGACCTTTTGTGCTCCTCCCGTCCATTTGGCTCCTCTCTTGTCTGCTTCTCCCTGACTGTTATGTGCTACGTGGAGCCAATCTTGTAGAGAGGAGTAGTGTACTAGTCTTTTAACTTACCACATTCTTTACACTATATATGCGGAGGAGCTGAATACTAGCCTTTAGAAAATTAAGCAAAATTTGATTTTCAAAAATGGAGATCCCTCTGATCCCCTTAATTACAGGGGCATCGCACTTATTAATTCAACTGTTAAATTGTTTACTAACATTATATACCATAGATTAGTAAAATGGGCGGAAAGTCGTAACTTGATACCTGAGGAGGGTATCATTTTTTTTGCTCCCCCCCGGCCATTTTTTTGCTCCTCCCTACCTTTTGTGCTCCTCTCACGTTTGTTCCACCCGACCTTTTTTGCTCCTTCCGGCCATTTTTTTGCTCCTCCCTACCTTTTGTGCTCCTTTCTCGTTTGTTCCACCCGACCTTTTTTGCTCTTCCCGGCCATTTTTTTGCTCCTCCCGACCATTTTTTGCTCCTCTCTCGTTTGCTCCACCCGACCTTTTGTGCTCCTCCCGACCAAAAAAATACAATGCAATATATTAACTTAAATTTCTTTTATAATATTTATATTTCATCTTGCAAAGTTTCGAAATGTCCATAGGCATATGTAGAGATTCCATCAGTTTTTTTTATAGTCTTTTATCATCGTAAGGTGAGAGTGATGTTTTGTTTACTTCTATGTTATAAATATCGTGTAAATGAGACCTTATCATATTGACCATATTCTTTGTGGGGTTTGTTGAATTCAAGCAGTTGACATAGTCATTAAAGGTTAATTCTTGACGAACCACTGCTTTACTTATTCCTTTAATTTTTTTATCTCTTCTAAACTATTTGATTCGTTTGTGAGGATTTTTATTGCGTACATTTTCGACCGCAGCCCTACAAAACCCAAAATTATCTGCCCACCGACTTCATCTTTAAATTTTACTTTTTTATTGAAGCTAGAGTAACACGGCAAATTTTTGTCATAGTTGGATGTGTCCAAATGTGAAAGAAGACTATTGACTATATCAGCGTAAAAGTTATGAGTTTTAATCCAGTAGATAAAGGAATCTGTGTCTGTATACAATAGCCGAATTCTTTCTGGTCCATATTTTGGGAGCATCACATTATAGTGAAAATCAAACATAAATGACTTTGCAATGTCTAAAATCGCCATTCCTATAAAGATAGGTTTGTCTATTTTGATTGTAGTTCTTCGTTTATGCACTGCTACAAGTTTTTCATTAAATATTGTCCTACCTAGGAAATTAGACTGTGCGTCAGTTTATCTAATTGTTTACCCGAGGTAACTAATTGCAAATTAATTCTTTTCTTTCCATTTACATTTTCGATTGTCTTGCTATATATGGCATTGTTGAATAATTTATATAGATATACGGCCAAATCATTGGTGGCAGATTGTCTTAAACTGGTATTGTATCGTACATAACTTTCTAACCAACGACTTTGTCTAAATCTTAACACTTTATTTATGTTTGTAACTTTTACACCATGTTCTATTGCTTGTTTCAATGTTGAACAATATAGTGAACAATATAGTTGTTTCTATCATTAAAGTGTAAAATTAACTTAGTAAAGGAATTTTTAGACGGCTTTAGAGACTCAGGAAGAAACGGAAAGTCATTATGTATTTTATGCAATTCGGGTGGGTATTTAATATCTACATCAAAAATGAATCCGTAGTCTCCATCCTCATCAATTGAACTGAGTGAGATACTAGCAGGATCTACCCACTCAAATTCACCGAAAGGCATCGGCTTGGTCATTGCAAAACCGTATTGATTATTACAATCAAGGTAGGCAATAAACGATTCTTCTTTACTCTAGTCAAAATCTGGCATGAATTTATTATTGGCCTGGGCAAAGCGATGGCTAACTTGACAAATACCACCTCGTATACCCTTTTCTATCATTAGTATCTGATCATAATCATTCATAAGTTCTATACGTACATCTGTGTATATTTTAACATAGCGTCCCAAGTGAGGCCAGGCGTGGTAAAATAATAACATGGGTCCAATTTATGCGTATTTATTGTAGATTCTCGGAAAGCATTGAAAACTTCTGCCAGTAATCCAGCATCCGTTTTTAGGTATACATCAGAATATTCCGCTAAATTTTTGCAACGAAAGTGACTCCAAACTTTTTTCGCATGACTATATTGTTGCTCGGAAATTTGAGCTCTAGTTAGAGTGCTATAAAATTTATCAATTGGCGGTAAATTAGTTTCATTTAAAATTTCCCATGATGTTACATATTCCCTTTTATGGAAAATAACCTTTTTCTTTTACTAATTGTAAAGATGAATGACAAGGAAATAAGGTTATCATTATTTTGAATTCTGGTAAAGTTTTGACGAGATCGGCAAGAGATGATGGCAAAAACTGGTAAGAATCAAGGAATCTAATTTTCATGTGTTTATTTAAGATTTTTGAAAATGAAATATATTTTTCCTCACTATGTGGAATTACTTCGATTGGTCTCTCATCATAACCAATTCCTTTACTATAAAATGTCCATCATATCCGCTGAGATTGTGAATGAAAACTGGTACAAGGTTTGGGACCTTAGCACGCAAATTACAAGTTTGATGTGCCATACCCCTGAAGCGTCCTGTAAGATGGCTGTGGTCAAGAAATTTTAATTTCATTAACACTAAACGTTTTACCACAAATATGGCAATAGCTCGATTTTTTGCAAATCTCTTCTTCATCTCATAATAAAATAAAATAATTTATAAAAAAAAAAATATTGTACATTGAAAAAAAAATTAATAACAGCTATTTTATTATAGTTTATTTATTTAAATATTTTTAATAATTTATTATTTTATTTTCCTGTTATTAATTTTTTTTTCAATGTATAATATTTTTTTTTTTTATAAATTATTTTATTTTATAATTTATTATTTTATCATTAGCAACAAAAACAGGGGAAGACAAAATCAAAACAAAATTTTCTAAAGGCAATTTTTTTTTATTATTAAACAAGAAATTAGAGATATTCCCATTTTTTGTTTTTTTTTTAATATAATCATTTACATTATCAGTTTAACAATTACTCATATACTAACATCTTTTATACAAATACAATACATATAAATTTAAATTTTTCTTAATACATTTGAAATTAATATCCAGTGTGAAAGAGCAAATACATGAAAATGGGTACACATTTTGAATGGATACCCATTCCAAAATGAAATGTCTCGAATAAATCACGAAGAAAATTGTCTACAATATTTATGCAGCAATTGCGGCCAAGCTGGTATTTCAGATGAATATTGTCGCCAGTATGGAAGGCTTTGTCAAAATTTATTCTACAGTTTTTGTAAAAAGTGTCAATCATCCTTTACTAATTATTATAACTTAAATCGCCATGAACAATATTGCGGACAAAGTCCTATTAAAAAATTTGGAGGTGAACCTAACAAGATTTCTCTATTAGCTACCAATATTTCGGAATACGAGAGTGCTTTTGGTGGTCGAATTAAGTCCTTCTTCCTCAGGTCAAATTTTAATACAGATATACATAGATTTTTAGAACATGTACGGCCCGAAATAATAAGTATTATTCAATCTGCTTTGCATCAATTTTTTTCAATGAAAATCAATATTGTCGTTGAATGTGTCTTTAAAAATTGCCATCAAGAGTTCTGTGATAGGTCGTTTAAAACACCAAACCAACCTGTTTACAATACAACAAATTTAAATGAATTTCTAACTAACTGTTTTGATAAAATCAAAAAAGAAAAGGAAGAATGCCAGTTAAAAAACAGCGGTTGGTTTATGGTAGGGGTTGATGGTCTTCGCTTGAAGTTGAACAAATTTGATCCTTTGAGATGCAATGGTTATGTTAAGCTACAAAAAAATTTTGAAAATAAGAAAGCCTGTGGAAATGTTCAAAATTCTGATTCTTTTTGCTTTAAATATGCTATTCTGTCCAAATTTGTTACTTCTAAACCTGAACGAGTCATTTCCTACAACAAAGCCACACACAATTACAATTTTAATTACATAAACTTTCCTGTACAACTTAAAGATATTCCTGTTTTTGAAAAGCTTAATAACATAACAATAAATGTTTTTGGTTTAACCGATAAAAATGAAGAGTATCCCATCAAAGTAGTTGAAGAGGAAAGTAACGACCACAGAGATCTGCTTAAGTTAACTAACGACCTGGTTATGTACCATTACGTGTACATAAAAAATTTCGAAAGACTAGTTGGAAGGCAGATTTCAGTACATAAGGAAAGGATGATAATATGTAAACGTTGTTTCTATCATTGCTATAATGTAGAGAAGTTTCAGTTTCAAAAGACATTATGTTGCAGCAATAAACCAGCAAAAATTATTGTCCCTCCTGAAAAACTTTCATTAAGTTCGAAAATGTTGAACGGTTCTTGAAGCTTCCATTCGTCATGTATGCAGATTTTGAGTCTATTCTGGAACCAGTTCCCCCCAATTCTAATAGCACTGATTCTTGTACAAATAATACCCGGATAATCTATAAACATATTCCGATGAGTTTTTGCGTGCTGTTGATTAAATCAGATGAAGTTAATGACTTCGCTTTACCCGACACTCCATATTTGTACAGAGGACCAAAAGCAGCTTTTGAATTTGGAAAGTATGTGCGCGAAATAGCAGAAAAGATATCAGAGATTTACACCTTAAATCGCCCTATGCTTCCTCTGAGCAATGATGAAGAAGAGATTTGCAAAAAATCGAGCTATTGCCATATTTGTGGTAAAACGTTTAGTGTTAATGAAATTAAAATTTCTTGACCACAGCCATCTTACAGGACGCTTCAGGGGTATGGCACATCAAACTTGTAATTTGCGTGCTAAGGTCCCAAACCTTGTACCAGTTTTCATTCACAATCTCAGCGGATATGATGGACATTTTATAGTAAAGGAATTGGTTATGATGAGAGACCAATCGAAGTAATTCCACATAGTGAGGAAAAATATATTTCATTTTCAAAAATCTTAAATAAACACATGAAAATTAGATTCCTTGATTCTTACCAGTTTTTGCCATCATCTCTTGCCGATCTCGTCAAAACTTTACCAGAATTCAAAATAATGATAACCTTATTTCCTTGTCATTCATCTTTACAATTAGTAAAAGAAAAAGGTTATTTTCCATAAAAGGGAATATGTAACATCATGGGAAATTTTAAATGAAACTAATTTACCGCCAATTGATAAATTTTATAGCACTTTATCTCCTGGATTAAAACTCATAACTTTTATGCTGATATAGTCAATAGTCTTCTTTCATATTTGAACACTTCCAACTATGACAAAATTTTGCCGTGTTACTCTAACTTCAATAAAAAAGTAAAATTTAAAGATGAAGTCGTTGGGCAGATAATTTTGGGCTTTGTAGGGCTGCGGACGAAAATGTACGCAATAAAAATCTTCACAAACGAATCAAATAGTTCTGAAGAGATAAAAAAAATTAAAGGAATAAGTAAAGCAGTGGTTCGTCAAGAAATAACCTTTACTGACTATGTCAACTGCTTGAATTCAACAAACCCCACAAAGAATAAGATCAATATGATAAGGTCTCATTTACACGATATTTATAACATAGAAGTAAACAAAACATCACTCTCACCTTACGATGATGAAACGACGATGATACGACAATATAAAAAAAACTGATGGGATCTCTACATATGCCTATGGACATTTCGAAACTTTGCAAGATGAAATATAAATATTATAAAAGAAATTTAAGTTAATGTATTGTATTGTATTTTTTTCCAAATTTAATAATGAAAACGAAAAGTTGTAAAAAAAAAAAATTAAAAAATCTATAAAATTTATAAGAATGCCTTTTTCTTAGAAAGAATAATTATGTTTTTTTAAATAATTTGTCTTCCTTGTATAATTGAGAAGATCCTTTTTTATTTATTTTTTCCCCGTATCAAAATTTGCTTTCAAAAAAAAAAATTATTATTCAGGAATAAACACTAAAATGTACAATGATTAAAAAAACAAAACAAAAATGCTCTAAAAGTAACAAAGAAAGTGTATATAAACTGCAATAATAGTACACAGCTCCTCTCTAATTTATACTGGAAGAAATGTAGTAAGTTAAAAGGCTAGTATACAGCTCCTCCGCATATATATAGTGTAAGAAGTGTGGTAAGTTAAAAGAATAGTACACTGCTCCTCTCTACATGATTGGCTCCACGGAGCACATAACAGTCAGGGAGGAGCAGACGAGAGTGGAGCAAAATGGACGGGAGGAGCACAAAAGGTCGGGTGGAGCAAACGAGAGAGGAGCAAAAAATGGTCGGGAGGAGCAAAAAAATGGCCGGGAAGAGCAAAAAAAGGTAGGGTGGTGCAAACGAGAGAGGAGCACAAAAGGTAGGGAGGAGCAAAAAAATGGCCGGGAGGAGCAAAAAAGGTCGGGTGGAACAAACGTGAGAGGAGCACAAAAGGTACGGAGGAGCAAAAAAATGGCCGGGACGAGCAAAAAAGGTCTGGAGGAGCCTCGCTCCTCCTGGCTCCTCCGCTCCTCTGGCCCAGAAGCCCCATAAATACAGTACTAATATGTTTAAATTAATTTGAGTTAGGTGCCATGTCGTTCGCATATAGCAACATGATAAGATCTTTTTCCTTATTTATATTAATACCCTGTGCACCATGTTCTTTGAAGAAATTTACAATATTTGAAACATAAAGAGAATAGGAGCGGGCTTAAAACTTCTCCTTGAAGTACACCTTGAGTGATAGGAATTTCAGAAGAAGTTTCATTATTTTGATTAATGCCAAAGGAAGAAATTTTATATAAATTCATTATAATTCTTAAAATTTTTGAACTAATTCCAAGCTTATCAATTTTTGCTACAGTAGGGAGTGATTAATAGAGTCGAAAGCTCTTTTGACGTTCTCAAAAGTGGTGAACACCTTACGTCGTTTTAATCTAAGATGGATGTTAATAATTGAAATTAGAGAAAAAACGCTATCTCTGCACCCTATACCAGCTCTAAAGCCAAACTGCTCCTCAGGTATCAAGTTACGACTTTCCGCCCATTTTACTAATCTATGGTATATAATGTTAATAAACAATTTAACAGTTGAATTAAAAAGTGCGATGCCCCTGTAATTAAGAGGATCAGAGGGATCTCCATTTTTGAAAATCAAATTTTGCTTAATTTTCTCCCACGCTGTCAGCACATATTCATTAGTCCAGATCCTATTAAACAACATTAACAAGAAATATGTCCATTCCGGCGTTAGTGACTTTAAGCATTCATTAGAAATCAAGTCTAATCCTGTAGCCTTATCATTTTTACACTTAGAGATAGAGAATAGCAATTCACTGAATGTAATATCGAAGTCTAATTCCAGGTTATAAGGGCTATATGTTACATTACTAGAGGTTGGTCTCGGATAAAAGGACGTAAAAAATTCTTCCCATGCATTTAAATTTATAGGACAGACAAAGAATGTTCGCTTCTTAAATTTATTGACCTCAGTCCAGAGCTCAACGGGTTTTTTTGCATTCCTGATGGATTGTTTAATGTTTTCAAAATTGCTTGCTTTACAAGATTTTAATAATTTCCTATATTCTTTCTAATAATATTGGTACTGGCTGACAGACTCTTGTGAAAAATTAGCATTATGACACATTTTTAGAAAATAAGTGGCAGTTTTTTTGGCAGTGTAACATTGTGGTATAAACCAGAGTTTATTGTTAAACTTATGTAAATTTACAATTTTCTTTTTTAACATACCACACCTATTCATACACCATAACATTGCGTTCTGAAAATTAGAATATAGTTTTTCAGCATCTTCATTATAATAATAATTATCATTACAATTCTTTAAACATTCAGAAAATTTATCTAAATGATACGGATCTCTGAGGATGTTATAAGATTTTTGTTTAAAATAAGGAATGTTTAGAGATACATTATTAAATAAATTGAGTTCAAGCTTGAGATGGCGTGCTAAATGATCTGATAATTTGTAATATTAACTATTTTTAAATCATTGATTAATGAGATAGTTTCAAATGACGCCCACACCATATCAATTACGCTACAGCCACGATCATCAACAAAAGTGAAATTATCATGTCTATCACCAGGTGTTTGACCATTCAAAAGAAATAAACCAAATTGTTGGAAAGTTTCTACTAGTTCAAAACCACGATTATTTATTACTTGGTCGCAGGAGACCCTGCATCCTGTAAGTTTGGTATCATAAAAAATTTCAACATCGAGATCATTTAGCTCTCCCAACCTTGAATTAAAGTCCCCTACAAATAATAAATTACAATTTCCAAACAACGATCTAAACCAGGTCCTCTTTTATAAAGTCAATGATATAAATCATTTACATTACCTGGTCGCCAGTAAATATCATACAATACCAAGAGACTTTCATTACATTTCATTCACACAGAGAGGCCCCACTCTCTACGATGAATGATTTTTGAATTCTCATGCAGCGCCTTCTTCATAAAGACCACAATCCCACTGCTAGCACGACCTCTTGATTTCTCTTTTTTAGCAGGAACACCGAAAAATTCGTAGTCTGTCAGGCAATAAGGCAGTGTGATATTTTCTGAGTAAATCCATGTTTCATAAACTGCGATAAGATCAAACTTGATTCTTTTTTGTATTTCGTCTCGAGATAAATTCAGTAGTGTTGAGAATCCATTAATATTCCAGAAACAAAATTCAACATAATGGCTATTAGTTTGAGTTATTTTAGTATTTACTTGCAAGTAATGTCTATCGCTGTAAATATTATGACCTCCACTAGTGTTACTAATAACGCTAGAATAGGTTTTGTTTTTCTGTATACAAACTGAAAGTTGTTTTCGATTTACATCAGCAAAACTTCGACTGAGCCTAAGTGGGGTTTTACAGTTGACAATTATTTTTTGTTTTGTCTCACTAAAAAATTTTCAAGAGAACCAAGTTGATTTGAAGTTTTTAATTTCCTTTTCTTTTTTCTTGTAGTTTGCGTACTTTCGGAAGTATTCGTAGCCAATTCATGTGATCACTCTCTTCTTGAGACAAATACTTCAATTTAGAATCCCATTCAAGTCCATATCTTTCCACCTCAGCTACAGAGTGAACAGCAATTGCAGGAGAATCATTATTTTTTCTAATAAAAATTCTTCCGTTTCTATACCAAACGAACTTACAAACTCCTTTAATTTTTAATTTTCTAGCTTCATTGAATATAATTTGATTAACCGGAGAAAGATATTCATTGACAAAAATCATCTGTTTTTGATAACGACTATCTAATTCATCAGCTGTGATATTTGTATTGAAAGATTTCTTAGCTTGCAGAAACTTAACTTTATCTGAATTTCTAACAAGTTTTACAACAATTATAAGTGGATAAAGATTGTTAGTTAGAGATTTTAAGCGATAGATTCTATCTATTAATGATTCCGATATCACAATTCCAAGGATCTGGCATATTTTAGAGAAAATAGGTATAGATCTTCATGAGCTTCAGCAGGAACATTGCATATCTTCAAACAATTACTGAATTTGTCTTCTGTACTCAAATTAATATCAGTTCTTAATGAATCAATCATTTTCTTTAATTTTTTATTTTTTGCTTTTAGCATATCAATCTCTAATCTCATTTTTTCAAGATTTTCCTTTAGATACGGCGTTTACTACGATTTAGTTTGATTTCCTCTTTTAACTCACTTGAAATTTGCTGCAATTTAATCAATAACAAGTCTGTTCCGTTTTCGATAGTGTTCAGAGATTGCCTCCCACCGCTTCCGTCTTTATTAGCATCTATACCTGTGGTCCCCCCCCCCCCCCACTATTGCTACATGGTGTCATATCGTAGAAGGTTATTTCTCCGTAAATTATGTATTCTCACAGTAGTTCTTTTTATATATATATATATATATATATAAAATAAGAGTGAAAATAAACGGTTATACCACAAATGCTGTCAAAATAAAGACAAAGATAACAAAAACTTGCCCACAGTGTACGGATCACAACCCCCACTCACCGTTATATTGTGTAATTAGCTATAAGTGACCTTGAAGGTTTATAAGTTAAAAGTTTATATTATCATTGAGTTTTGTTTTTTTTAATTATTATTATTATTTATTTGCAGCCTGTGCCCCTATTGATAACAGGCTTTTAGTAAATCATTACAATCAAGATTTTATACAATTAAAATACATTAACATAATATTTACATATAATAAATTTTGGTAAATACTCAGCATTTTATAATTAATTATAAAATGAATTTCCTAATACAGTCACTTGAGTAAGTATTGACATTAATAAATCAATTATGAAATGGAATTTGAAAACAAGGTAGAAGTACAAGAATTTTAAATTAATTTTAGTATTTACATGGTCAGATACAACAAAGTACTGCTCTTTTAATAGTAAGTCATTATTTGTTCACAGTAAGTCTAAGTTCAAAGAATTGATAAAATTAAAAAATTGATCAGTAAAGTCAGTGAGCAACTCGCGTTCAGTAAGTGGCCAATCTTTTCCTTGCATTAC